>JANJGK010001979.1:0-105000 GCA_039081455.1 Macrobrachium rosenbergii | reverse complement strand
CTAAAAAATTACCTGGAACTTCTAGAAGTTCAAGAAGTCAGACTCTAGAAAAAATTCACATGAAACTTTTAAAGTCTCGAAGTTTTAGAAAAGTTATCAAGAAATTCTAAAGACTCGAAGTTTTAGAAGTTATCAAGAACTTCGAGAAGTGTCAAGCTCTAGAAAAAAATTCTCCTGAAACTTCTACATGTCTTGAAGTTTTAAAGAAGTTATCTAGATCTTCTAGAAGTGTTCTAGGAAAAAAATTAACTGGAAGTTCTATTAATCTCGAAGTTTTAGAAAAGTTATCTAGAACTTCTAGGAGTGTCAAGCTCTAGAAAAAATTCACCTAGAACTTCTATAAATTCACCTGGAACTTCTAAGGTCTCGAAGTTCTAGGAAAGTTATCTAGAACTTCTAGAAGTGTCAAGCTCTAGTAAAAATTCACCTGGAACTTCTAGAAAAGTTATCTAGAACTTCTAAAGTGTCAAGCTCTAAAAGTAATTCACCTGGAACTTCTAGAAGTCTCAAAGTTCTAGAAAAGTTATCTAGAACTTCCAGAAGTGTCAAGCTCTAGAATTAATTCACCTGGAACTTCTAGAAGTCTCGAAATCTTACAAAAGTTATCTAGAACTTCTAGAAGTGTCAAGCTCTTGAGTAAATTCACCTGGAACTTCTAAAGTCTCGAAGTTCTAGAAAACTTATCCAGAACTTCTAGAAGTATCAGGCTCTAGAAAAATTCATCTGGAACTTCTAGAAGTCTCAAAGTAAGTTCTAGAAAAGTTTTAGAAGTTATCCAGAACTTCTAGAAGTCTCAAAGTGCTAGAAAAATTATCTAGAACTTCTGGAAGTGTTAAGTGCTAGAAAAATTATCTAGAACTTCTGGAAGTGTCAAGCGCTAGAAAAAATTCACGTGGAACTTCTCGAAGTTCTAGAAGTCATGTAGAACTTCTAGAAGTCTCAAAGTTCTAGAAAAGTAATCTAGTTGTGTCACAGGGATCAAACAACCTCAAAGTCATAAATAACAAAAAGGTGGACGTGAAACGTATCCACTGACCACAGGTACAACAGACTTCCAAAACTCAATCACTTGAGATTAATACAACCTCTATAAACAGACCAATCCCTTTAAAAATCCAATCTCCTTTTGCCTCCTGAAAGCACGAACAGGAAGACCAATCATACTGGTTATGGGAAGACCAATCACCCTTTATCAATACTGGTTATAGGAAGAACCACCATTTGACAATACTGGTGACCACCTGAAGTTGCAAATCAGAAATGAAAATGGGGGTGATTGAATATCCTGTCACTCTCCAGGACAAGAATCAAGAAGATAAAGCAATACTGATAATGTAAGGAGTTAGGAGAGACAGAGTCCTGGTCCCTGGGCATCCTAGGCCAAGGAGTCTCAGGCCCTATGGAAAAGTCAAGAGCGTTGGTCCTACTATAAAGTAGATGCTGTACAAAGCAGATTTCTCCATTCAGCACAGACCTTCACATCCCCAGTTAAACACTGGAAATGAGAATTTGATTGCTATCATTGCTAATAAACTATTGTCAATGATTATGCAAGAAGGCAAAAAGGTACCAACAGAATACAATTACATGTTCTAAACAATTCAAAACCCATGATGGAAAGCAGTAAATAAACCATACATAAATACTGTTATTCAGAAGATGAAACCTATTCATACGGAACAAGCTCACCAAAGGGGCTATTGATTGGAAGTCAAGCTTCCAAAGAATATCTTCATTAGGAAGAAGCAAGAGAAGGTAAAGGTAAATACGGAATGAAAAGTAGATCAAAAGCTGCAAGCAAGGAGCATTATCCAAATGAAAGTTTATTTCTGAAGCTTATCTAAACCAGCCGAGCAGGGAATCTCTTAATACACTGAAATACTATTATCATGGCTGGACAACCACAAAATCCCAATGAAAAAGGTTCTTGCGGCTCTCGTCATCCAAACTGGAGAACACTACTCGATCCGTGGTCAAACAAATGACCTGATGTAGGAAACTGTTACATAGCATTACAAATCACTAAGTAGTTCCTTTGCAACATTCAAGTGTCAAGCATTGCCAGATGCAATGTTTGCAGTCAAAAGCAAAAGGAAATACTTTCTGGCCTTGGATACATTAAATGCAATGCTTTCAATGCTGAGAGAACCAGGAAGTGGATATATATTACATCCAAGTGCTCAACAAAAGTCCTGTCCTTAAAACTTGGCTTCTACAGCCCAAAGTATTCTGCTAAAAACCTGTCAAAACTAGCAGAAGCCTTTTTACATTAAGGACACATATTGACAAAGACTGTTGTATAATCTTGTACAATACGCAGTCAATAGCACTGTATTCAAAGTGTACATGCCGGCGTATCCCTGGGTATCAAAACTTGCATCAGGATTGGGCATACTGTTACTGAGAGGGACTTGCAGCACTAGCAGTCAAAATTAGGATTATTGCTTCACAGTACTGAGTAGTGCAAAGGTAAAATTAAAAAGGGGGTCCAATATAAAAAAAAAGATATCTGGAATGAAGCCTGGAACTATAAGACAACACTGTTCACAAACAGCCTATTAGCTAAACTAACCAGAAGGCTACTGAAAATCTCAATTATTTTGCATAACTTTTCAGTACAAGAGACTAAACAGTCTTGGAACCATTCAAGTTCCCAACAATCACAGAAGCTAACAGATCAGGAAAGTCTTGCAGTTGTTTTAGGTAGTGTATATCTTTGACTGGTCTACTAGTAAGGTCCTCCGGTAGAGTCCCTAAAACATTTGCAGGAACTCTAACCCCATTGAGCTAAACTGTTCCTCTCTTCCTACAGCGCTGGAAAAGGCTACAAAATAAAGGTGCCATAAAATATAGGAACCCAATTTCCAAAACATGAGGAGCAGGCATTGTAGGAGGCACTGCTATTCTAAGTAAAGAGAAGTTATACTGCAAACAGTATAAGGATGTCCACTTTTTATGACTAAAAATGGACATTTAGACACAAAAATCAACCATAAATACAAGCAATGCACAAGATTATAATGTCTAATGTCTAAGAACATGAGAAAGTCCTGCAAAAGCAGAGATTTCATCAATAAAAGAAAAAGCAATTATAAATACAGCAGAGAATTCATAAAGGCTACCACAGGTAAGCTGTAACCACCCGTGTCAGTGCAGTGATGGTTACAAAAGGCAAACACCCACATGAAATATTTCATAACTATAATGATGAGTTTGTCATTAGAGAGAGAGAGAGAGAGAGAGAGAGAGAGAGAGAGAGAGAGAGAGAGAGAGAGAGAGAGAGAGAGAGAGAGAGAGAGAGACCTTTCTTGTATAAGACAAGACCTTACTTCAGAATTCCTACACAAAACGGTAACTGACAGCAATATACAGGATCTGTATTTAGTAATCAGCCTCCCAAAATACAGTCATTCAAATTACTTCTCCTGTAACGTACTTATCAAACGAGATTAGAAAGTTTACTTAGAAATTGTGCAAGACACAAGATGTAGGAGACAAAGACTTTGAAGTCACAGCTGTAAAACTGTCAACTTATAACAACTGATAATCTTCATTGAGATACAAAGCCAGAGACTGTTTTTGAGAACTGGAGGAGATTAAAAAGCGAAAACCCATTAAAACAATGACTGATATCTCGTACCAACCTCATGAAATTGCTGGGAAAACTTAGACTACGTCAGGAGGGCGAAAAAGATGTTAGATTTCATAATGCAAAACCCTTGAGAGACAAAACCTGGAGAAAAGTGGAGAGTTGAGTAACTAGAAAGGATACAACTTGGCAGCAGGAACTAGAAACTCCTCCAAGATGGAGGTCTCTTAACACTAGAATGCCCGATGGAGTCATTTTGACCCCTTGCCACCATTCAAAGTGCCCCCGACTTCTATGACTTTTAATGACTTGAGTATATCGCATCACGCAACTGTAGAAGAGTAGGTTAGATTACTTTAGACATTAATTTTTAAAGTTTTTTTTAATGGATGTCCAAGGGAGTCATTTTGACTCCTTTCAGCAGGACTCGAGTAAAAAATGTAAGTCATTTTCTAATCATTTTTACACACTACGTATTCAAGACTCTAATATAACGGTTGTTTCATTATAGGCCTACAGATTTCTTCCGTCCAGATTTCCTCATTTTTTCGAGTCATTTTCCTCACGTGCAACATTTGAGTAACATCACACTTGAACATTCCATTATCCTTGTACAAATACAATATTCATGTCTGGCAACAACTGTTTGTCAGCGTCACCATTCTAACTGGTATTCCTGAAGATGCAACTAATGGAGCCCTATTTGAACAAAGGGAGAAATGTCACAACAGATAACTATTTTACATCTGTCAACTCAGCCAAGTAATTGCACTGCAGAAGTCACGCGCATGTATAAAAGATGTGATATTGTGACACGGACTCAAATTTGTTTTTATTTCGAAGGTTTCTTTAGTTTATTCGTGTTCGCAAAAATTGGAATACAAAGTACATTCCCAAAATCATAACAAAAATAAAAGTTTACGATTTTTACCTGGGACCAATGACATGAGAATTATTGTGCAATAAAATTACACTGTTTGTATACGTGATAATAACGAATGTCAAAAAATGATATTTTTATGATAAAATAAGGTTTTACTTATACTTACCTGGTAGTTACATATAGCTGTCGTCTCTGACGCGCGGCAGAATTTTAAATTTCGCGCTAGCGCTAAAAACACCTAGGTGATCCCTCTACCAGCGCCCTCTATAGGTAACAAGGAACTATCCCAACAATGTTCTAGAACCCATTAAGTTTTAAGCCCACTTGACATGAGAGGGGAGGTGGGCGGGTTTACTCATGTAACTACCAGGTAAGTATAAGTAAAACCTTATTTTATCATAAAAATATCATTTTTACTTATAGGACTTACCTGGTAGTTACATATAGCTGATTGGCACCTTTAGAGGGGGTGGGATCATGTCAGCCACATATATTGTTAGAAATCAAAAACATGAATTTTAGTTCCTTACCTTGAAGGATTGCTGACTCAGTGGTTACTGCCTCTGTAGTCTGCTTATCCCTCGATTGTATAGACAGGATATAAAGGATCCGGGTGTCAGATACAATCTGTTAGTACTTGCCGTAGAGGACAACGCCGTGACGGACAAGACTTAGTATGCCCTTGCTCTGGGCGCAGAACCAAATTAACAATAAGGGATCACCTCCATCACCAAAATATAAAATTAAAAACTTTCAACCATAAAATTAAAAGATTGTAGGTACTCCTAAACCAACAACATAGTACCTACAAACGACGCAACCAAACTCAATTTCCAACTTCAAGGAGAAAATGTTAGTCGGATAGGGTTGCCCCTCTTTCTCCCTCACCCACCACCGTGTCAGTAACTACTAAAGGCCCTAAGGTACTGCCATTGTCAAAGTCAGTCTTCAATTCTGACAAGTAATGCGATGCGAAGATCGACTTACATCGCCAAAATGTAGAATTCACAATCTTTTGCACTGAGAGGTTGTGCCTGAAAGCCAAAGAAGTAGCTACAGCTCTTATCTCATGTGCTCTCACTTTCAGAGTTCCCGTGTCCGAGTCCTGACAATTCACATGGGCTTCTGAAATAACTTCTCTTAAGAAGAAAGCAAGAGCATTCTTAGAAAGTGGTCTTGACGGGTTTCTCACAGAACACCACAAGTTCTCCGAAGAGCCCCTGATACCTTTTGTTCGGTGAATATAGAACTTTAAGGCTCTCACCGGGCACAACAATCTCTCTTGTTCTCCTTCTCCCACAAGATCTGAAAGGCTCTTAATGCTGAAAGACCTCGGCCATGGTCTGGACGCATCTTCGTTCTTCGCTAAGAACCTAAGAGAGGAAGAACAAACAGCTTTTCCTTGAGAGAAACCAATAGTTTTGTCCAATGCATGAACCTCACTCACCCTCCTGGCTGTTGCGAGTGTTACTAGAAAAATAGTTTTCTTAGTCAAGTTTCTCAGCGATGCATTTGCCAAAGGCTCGAATTGATCTGAACAAATCCATTTAAGGACGATGTCCAAATTCCATGCTATTTGTTTAGGAACTTTCGTCTTCGAGGTATTAAAAGACTTAAGTAAATCTGTTAGATCCTGATTGTTCGAGATGTCTAGACCTCTGTGCTTAAATACCGAAGCAAGCATTGATCGATACCCCTTAATCGTGCTCAAAGACAATCCTTTCTCCTTAAAAAGGGATAGCAAGAACTTCGCTATTTGATTTAGAGAGGTTTTAGAAGACGAAACTCCATGTCTATTGCACCAGGTTCTAAACTGATTCCATCTAGCCTGGTATACTGCGTCGGAAGACTTTCTTCTGGGTCGCGCAATAGCGCTTGCAACCTCCTTTGAAAAACCTCTCTTCCTGAGGAGTCGCTCGACAGTCTGCAGGCGACAAGCCGTAGAGCGGACAAGTTCTGATGGAACCTCAGGAAGTGGGGTTGTCTGAGTAGATCTTTCCTCGACGGGAGGATCCTCGGAAAATCTGCGAGGAGGAGGAGAAGATCTGGGAACCATTCCCTCGATGGCCAGAAAGGAACGATTAGAGTCATCTTGGTGTTCTTGTGGTTCCTGAACTTTTCCAAGACCTTCCTGATAATTTTGAACGGTGGAAAAACGTAAAGATCTAGGCAATCCCAACTCATTGTCATTGCATCCACCCAAAGTGCCTTGTCGTCCGGATCTGGGGAGCAATATACTGGGAGGCGTTTTGTTCTGTCTGTTGCAAATAGGTCTACTAGCGGACAACCCCACAGATTCCACAATCGTTTGCAAACCTGCGGATGTAAGGTCCATTCCGTGGGCAAGACTTGGTTCTTCCTGCTTAAAAGATCCGCTGTTACATTCCTCTCGCCTTTTATGAACCTGGTCAATAACGTGACCTCGTTCTCTTCCGACCATTCTAAAAGTTCCTTGGTCGTCTGATACAGGGAGAAGGAATGAGTGCCCCCTTGCCTCTTGATATAAGCAAGAGCTGTCGTGTTGTCCGACTGAACTAGAATAACCTTGCCTTTTACTTCTTGCTGAAATTGTATCAGGGCTAGATGTACCGCTTTCAGTTCTTTCACATTTATGTGCAGTTCTTTCTGCTCTTCCTGCCACAGGCCCGAACATTCCTTGTTGTCTAAAGTCGCTCCCCACCCCTGATCCGAAGCGTCTGACAAGAGTGTGAGGTCTGGGTTCTTGATAAAAAGAGAAATTCCCTCCTGTAGCCTTTCCCTTGAATTCCACCAGAACAGCTCCTTCTTGATCTGATCTGAGATCTTGAAAAGAAAGGAATCCGGATGGGTTTTGCGTGGCCATTGGCTTTGTAGATAAAACTGCAGAGGCCTCATCTTGAGTCTCCCCAGTTTTACGAACTTCTCCATCGAGGCTAAGGTCCCCAGTAAGCTCATCCACTGGTTGGCTGAGCAAACCTCGCGATGTAGAAAGTCGTCTATCATGCTTAGACAAGACTCTACTCTCCGTATTGATGGAGAAGCCCGAAAAGTCAGAGAGTCCATTCTCACTCCCAAATAAACTATCTGCTGTGATGGTGACAGGGACGATTTCGGAACATTGACTAGTAGGCCTAGTTCCTTTACCAGAGATAATGTCTTCATTAGGTCCTCCACACATTTGGCTTTGGAGTGTGCTTTCAGAAGCCAGTCGTCCAGATACATTGACATCCTTATTCCTTGTAAGTGAAGATTCTTCGCCACCGTTGACAGAACTCTTGTAAACACTTGAGGTGCAGTTGACAGTCCGAAACAAAGAGCTCTGAACTGGAAAACTTTGCTTTGGAAAACAAACCTCAGGAACTTCCTTGATTCCTGATGGATAGGAACGTGGAAGTACGCATCCTGGAGGTCTATCGAGACCATCCAGTCGCCCGGTTGAAGAGATGCTAACACTGACTCTGTCGTTTCCATCGAAAATTTCGTCTTCTTTACGAAAACGTTCAATGCGCTCACGTCTAGAACCGGCCTCCAACCTCCCGACGCCTTTGAAACTAAAAAGAGACGGTTGTAAAACCCCGGAGAGCATGGGGTCGGCACTAACTCGATGGCTTGTTTCCTTAGTAGTGCTTCTACTTCTTCTCGAAGGGCGCAAAACTTCAGAGAGTCGTTGGAGTATGTTGGAAAAACGACTGGAGCGTCCGATAGAGGGGGCTTTTGTTGGAATGGGATGGAGTACCCCTCTCGGATCACCTGTAAGGTCCAAGGATCTTGAGTGACCTTTTGCCAGGCTTCCGAGAACGACTGGAGTCTGGCACCTACTGCTATGTGGAGGACAGCACACTCATTTCTTTTGTTGAAAATTGGAAGGTCGAGTAGAAGATTTTCCTTTCCCACGAAACTTGGAAAAGGGCCGAGAAGCAGACTTGCCCCTGAACGTCTTGGAAGTGTCCGAAAACACCGAAGTTTTGGTGGAAGTAGCTACCGGAGTAGTCTTCTTCGGCTTCTTTGCTGACTGAGCCAACAGGTCCTGTGTAGCTTTTTGTGTGAGAGCTTCAGCAGTCTCTCGAACTAATTCCTTCGGGAACAAGTGGTCCTTCGACAAAGGAGCAAAGAGGAGAGCAGACCTCTGGCTGCGGGAAACACCCTTCGCCAAAAAAGAGCACCAGAGTTGTCGTTTCTTCAGAACTCCGGTTGCAAAAACCGAAGTTAGCTCCAAGGCACAATCGCATACCCCCTTGTCTATGCAGTCGACTACCGAAGTGAAATCCGTCGACTGCGCATCCGAAAGTCCGAATTCTTTGACTTTCCTAGCCAGAGCCGCCACTGACCAATCAAGGAAACTGATGACCTCCACAACAGCGAAAATACTCTTGAGAAGATGATCCAACTCTGACTGCGTGAAAAAGATCTTCGCTGATTGAAGAGCTGTGTGACGACTTGAATCCACTAGACTGGAGAAGTCTCCTTGAGCGGAGGCAGACACACCCAAAGAAAAACGTTCTCCAGTCTCGTACCACATGCGGCTGCGATGAGCCAATCTGGAGGGTGGAAGACAAAACATACTCTTGCCTTGCTCTCTCTTGTCTGAGAGCCAGGAATTAATTTTCTTGATAGCCTTCTTGGCCGAAATCGCCAAAACTAGGCGTGTAAAAGGAGCTGGATCCGAGGCGTTATCCCTCTTAAACTGCGATCTGGGAGAAGCCGGAGTCGAAGGCTTAAAAGAGTCCCCAAAGTTTTCCACGAAAAACTTGAGTAACTCCTTATAACCCGAAGATTTCTCCTTGATTCCTGGAAAGTCCTCTTCTATTTCTACATCTTCTTCGATTTCTTCGTCTACAGAAGACACAGGAGACAATTGGTGCACAGGAACAGTTTCCTGACGAAAAGTAGGTCGTGCGGAATCTAAAGTCTTACGACCATGCCGATGTGGCGCCGAATCCGTCAAGTGTGGCGCCGAATCCGTCAAGTGTGGCGCCGCGCCAAGCTGAAGTGGCGCTGCGCCAAGCTGAAGTGGCGCCGCGCCATGCTGAAGTGGCGCTACGTCAACCGAACGTGGCGAATCCGGAGCCAGAGAAGAATGCTGAAGCGTCTGGTTGAGCCTCTTCATTGGTGCATGCGAAGTGGGAGGCTCTTGAGTCAAGACTTGTGGCGCATTCGAAGGAAGTGTCTCCGCAACAGGTGCTCCCGAAGCAGCACGAGCGCCACAAAAGAACTGAATAAGATCCGTCAATTTGTCCGTGACTTGAGCGACAAAACGGGGATCTTGTTGACCGGTAGTAGGAGGAGGCACTTTCTGCGATGAGGCTGGACGAGATGTAGACGCTCCTGGAACGGAAACACGCTTATTACGGGCAATAGTACGCGTAGGTTCCTTCCGACGAGGGGGCTGATCTACCGAAGAGGAGGAGGAAAAAGGTTCAGGATCCTCCCAGAAGCTACAGCCCGCATGCGGATCCGTCAACGATCTTTTCTTCGGAATCGCTGCAGGAGAGACGGCGCGAGACCTCTTGAGAGGGCGAGAAGAATGCTTGAAGCGCCCACTTCGAGGAAGAGTCAACGAATCATCACCACTAGAAGACACATCCCCAGCAGCGCCTTTTCTATGGCGTGCGGAAGCATCCTGGGAATGCACAACAGGAATACTTGAGGGGGTGACTGCTCGGGAGCAAGCCCCACTCGCCTCCTTTCGGTTTTCGACATGCCCTCTCCCTGAACCAGGGGAGTCCGACAGAGGTCTAGACCTGGGAGAACGAGTGGGCCGAACAGACACCTCCTCCACTAACACTTCACTTCGAGGAGCCAATTTTTCAATGGCTTGGCCCATCGTCTGGATGGCTGAAAGCACAGCTGAAAATTTAGTGTCCATTTGGACTTTTAACTCTGACACGGTGATAGGATTGGGATCAACAGGGTCGGACAAAGGAGAGTTAATAGGAGAGGGGTTAACAGATTGAATTACCTGCCCTACAGACTTAGCAGATGATGACCTCTGCGAAGCTTTCCTAACTCTGTCCTTTTCTAACTTCCGTAGATATTTTTCTAAGGCTGACCATTCATCCGTTGTTAGATGCATACATTCCTCACATGTATTCTCTGAATTACAAAATTTACCCCTACATGAAGAGCAAACTGAATGGGGGTCGATAGCCGCCTTAGGCAAACGAGTCCTACAGCCTAAAGCACAATATCTATACTGGGAACCAGAATCAGACATATTGTACAAAGAATTAAATCCGACCACAAAAGCAAAGCGCTAGCTAGCAAAAAACCACAAAGAAATACTTAAGTATATATTGCAGACAAAAAATTCAACCACAAAACGAGACCGTGTTACCGGTCTCTCGGCAGAAAACTTAATGGGTTCTAGAACATTGTTGGGATAGTTCCTTGTTACCTATAGAGGGCGCTGGTAGAGGGATCACCTAGGTGTTTTTAGCGCTAGCGCGAAATTTAAAATTCTGCCGCGCGTCAGAGACGACAGCTATATGTAACTACCAGGTAAGTCCTATAAGTAAAATAAGATAATACTGGGCACCCCCCCAACCCTGCTCCATCGCTAATAGGGCAAAATTGGAACCAGTAAACACCCCCTAGGGTACGTTAGGTTGGTATTTTTAGGTTTTTTTAGTGCCCTATCATTTCCTAGCCATTTTTGCAGGAAAAATCATTTTGGGTTTTTCATGCAAAAACGGGTGGCTGGCATTTGCATGAAAAACCCAAAATGGTTTGTCATGTAAAAATGGGTGGCTGGCATTTGCATGAAAAACCCAAAATGGGTTTTCATGCAAAAATGGGTGGCTGGCATTTGCATGAAAAACCCAAAATGGGTTTTCATGCAAAAATGGGTGGCTGGCATTTGCATGAAAAACCCAAAATGGGTTTTCATGCAAAAATGGGTGGCTGGCATTTGCATGAAAAACCCAAAATGGTTTGTCATGTAAAAATGGGTGGCTGGCATTTGCATGAAAAACCCAAAATGGGTTTTCATGCAAAAATGGGTAGCTGGCATTTCCATGAAAAACCCAAAATGGGTTGTCATGTAAAAATGGGTGGCTGGCATTTGCATGAAAAACCCAAAATGGGTTTTCATGCAAAAATGGGTAGCTGGCATTTGCATGAAAAACCCAAAATGGGTTGTCATGTAAAAATGGGTAGCCGGCATTTGCATGAAAAACCCAAAATGGTTTTTATGTAAAAATGACTGGCTGGCATTTGCACAAAAAACCCAAAATGGGTTTTCATGCAAAAATGGGTAGCTGGCATTTGCATGAAAAACCCAAAATGGGTTGTCATGTAAAAATGGGTGGCTGGCATTTGCATGAAAAACCCAAAATGGGTTTTCATGCAAAAATGGGTAGCTGGCATTTGCATAAAAAACCCAAAATGGGTTGTCATGTAAAAATGGGTAGCCGGCATTTGCATGAAAAACCCAAAATGGTTTTTATGTAAAAATGACTGGCTGGCATTTGCACAAAAAACCCAAAATGGGTTTTCATGCAAAAATGGCTAGCTGGCATTTGCACGAAAAACCCAAAATGGGTTTTCATGCAAAAATGGGTAGCTGGCATTTGCACGAAAAACCCAAAATGGGTTGTCATGCAAAAATGGGTAGCTGGCATTTGCACAAAAAACCCAAAATGGGTTTTCATGCAAAAATGGGTAGCTGGCATTTGCACAAAAAACCCAAAATGGGTTTTCATGCAAAAATGGGTAGCTGGCATTTGCACGAAAAACCCAAAATGGGTTTTCATGCAAAAATGGGTAGCTGGCATTTGCACAAAAAACCCAAAATGGGTTTTCATGCAAAAATGGGTAGCTGGCATTTGCACGAAAAACCCAAAATGGGATTTCATGCAAAAATGGGTAGCTGGCATTTGCACGAAAAACCCAAAATGGGATTTCATGCAAAAATGGGTAGCTGGCATTTGCACGAAAAACCCAAAATGGGATTTCATGCAAAAATGGGTAGCTGGCATTTGCACGAAAAACCCAAAATGGGATTTCATGCAAAAATGGGTAGCTGGCATTTGCACGAAAAACCCAAAATGGGATTTCATGCAAAAATGGGTAGCTGGCATTTGCACGAAAAACCCAAAATGGGATTTCATGCAAAAATGGGTAGCTGGCATTTGCACGAAAAACCCAAAATGGGATTTCATGCAAAAATGGGTAGCTGGCATTTGCACGAAAAACCCAAAATGGGTTTTCATGCAAAAATGGGTAGCTGGCATTTGCACAAAAAACCCAAAATGGGTTTTCATGCAAAAATGGGTAGCTGGCATTTGCACGAAAAACCCAAAATGGGATTTCATGCAAAAATGGGTAGCTGGCATTTGCACGAAAAACCCAAAATGGGATTTCATGCAAAAATGGGTAGCTGGCATTTGCACGAAAAACCCAAAATGGGATTTCATGCAAAAATGGGTAGCTGGCATTTGCACGAAAAACCCAAAATGGGATTTCATGCAAAAATGGGTAGCTGGCATTTGCACGAAAAACCCAAAATGGGATTTCATGCAAAAATGGGTAGCTGGCATTTGCACGAAAAACCCAAAATGGGATTTCATGCAAAAATGGGTAGCTGGCATTTGCACGAAAAACCCAAAATGGGATTTCATGCAAAAATGGGTAGCTGGCATTTGCACGAAAAACCCAAAATGGGTTTTCATGCAAAAATGGGTAGCTGGCATTTGCACAAAAAACCCAAAATGGGTTTTCATGCAAAAATGGGTAGCTGGCATTTGCACGAAAAACCCAAAATGGGATTTCATGCAAAAATGGGTAGCTGGCATTTGCACGAAAAACCCAAAATGGGATTTCATGCAAAAATGGGTAGCTGGCATTTGCACGAAAAACCCAAAATGGGATTTCATGCAAAAATGGGTAGCTGGCATTTGCACGAAAAACCCAAAATGGGATTTCATGCAAAAATGGGTAGCTGGCATTTGCACGAAAAACCCAAAATGGGATTTCATGCAAAAATGGGTAGCTGGCATTTGCACGAAAAACCCAAAATGGGATTTCATGCAAAAATGGGTAGCTGGCATTTGCACGAAAAACCCAAAATGGGATTTCATGCAAAAATGGGTAGCTGGCATTTGCACGAAAAACCCAAAATGGGTTTTCATGCAAAAATGGGTAGCTGGCATTTGCACGAAAAACCCAAAATGGGTTTTCATGCAAAAATGGGTAGCTGGCATTTGCACGAAAAACCCAAAATGGGATTTCATGCAAAAATGGGTAGCTGGCATTTGCACGAAAAACCCAAAATGGGATTTCATGCAAAAATGGGTAGCTGGCATTTGCACGAAAAACCCAAAATGGGATTTCATGCAAAAATGGGTAGCTGGCATTTGCACGAAAAACCCAAAATGGGATTTCATGCAAAAATGGGTAGCTGGCATTTGCACGAAAAACCCAAAATGGGATTTCATGCAAAAATGGGTAGCTGGCATTTGCACGAAAAACCCAAAATGGGATTTCATGCAAAAATGGGTAGCTGGCATTTGCACGAAAAACCCAAAATGGGTTTTCATGCAAAAATGGGTAGCTGGCATTTGCACAAAAAACCCAAAATGGGTTTTCATGCAAAAATGGGTAGCTGGCATTTGCACGAAAAACCCAAAATGGGATTTCATGCAAAAATGGGTAGCTGGCATTTGCACAAAAAACCCAAAATGGGATTTCATGCAAAAATGGGTAGCTGGCATTTGCACGAAAAACCCAAAATGGGATTTCATGCAAAAATGGGTAGCTGGCATTTGCACGAAAAACCCAAAATGGGATTTCATGCAAAAATGGGTAGCTGGCATTTGCACGAAAAACCCAAAATGGGATTTCATGCAAAAATGGGTAGCTGGCATTTGCACGAAAAACCCAAAATGGGATTTCATGCAAAAATGGGTAGCTGGCATTTGCACGAAAAACCCAAAATGGGATTTCATGCAAAAATGGGTAGCTGGCATTTGCACGAAAAACCCAAAATGGGATTTCATGCAAAAATGGGTAGCTGGCATTTGCACGAAAAACCCAAAATGGGATTTCATGCAAAAATGGGTAGCTGGCATTTGCACGAAAAACCCAAAATGGGATTTCATGCAAAAATGGGTAGCTAGCATTTGCACGAAAAACCCAAAATGGGTTTTCATGCAAAAATGGGTAGCTGGCATTTGCACGAAAAACCCAAAATGGGATTTCATGCAAAAATGGGTAGCTGGCATTTGCACGAAAAACCCAAAATGGGATTTCATGCAAAAATGGGTAGCTGGCATTTGCACGAAAAACCCAAAATGGGATTTCATGCAAAAATGGGTAGCTGGCATTTGCACGAAAAACCCAAAATGGGATTTCATGCAAAAATGGGTAGCTGGCATTTGCACGAAAAACCCAAAATGGGATTTCATGCAAAAATGGGTAGCTGGCATTTGCACAAAAAACCCAAAATGGGATTTCATGCAAAAATGGGTAGCTGGCATTTGCACGAAAAACCCAAAATGGGATTTCATGCAAAAATGGGTAGCTGGCATTTGCACGAAAAACCCAAAATGGGATTTCATGCAAAAATGGGTAGCTGGCATTTGCACGAAAAACCCAAAATGGGTTTTCATGCAAAAATGGGTAGCTGGCATTTGCACGAAAAACCCAAAATGGGATTTCATGCAAAAATGGGTAGCTGGCATTTGCACGAAAAACCCAAAATGGGATTTCATGCAAAAATGGGTAGCTGGCATTTGCACGAAAAACCCAAAATGGGATTTCATGCAAAAATGGGTAGCTGGCATTTGCACGAAAAACCCAAAATGGGATTTCATGCAAAAATGGGTAGCTGGCATTTGCACGAAAAACCCAAAATGGGATTTCATGCAAAAATGGGTAGCTGGCATTTGCACGAAAAACCCAAAATGGGATTTCATGCAAAAATGGGTAGCTGGCATTTGCACGAAAAACCCAAAATGGGATTTCATGCAAAAATGGGTAGCTGGCATTTGCACGAAAAACCCAAAATGGGATTTCATGCAAAAATGGGTAGCTGGCATTTGCACGAAAAACCCAAAATGGGATTTCATGCAAAAATGGGTAGCTGGCATTTGCACGAAAAACCCAAAATGGGATTTCATGCAAAAATGGGTAGCTGGCATTTGCACGAAAAACCCAAAATGGGATTTCATGCAAAAATGGGTAGCTGGCATTTGCACGAAAAACCCAAAATGGGTTTTCATGCAAAAATGGGTAGCTGGCATTTGCACGAAAAACCCAAAATGGGTTTTCATGCAAAAATGGGTAGCTGGCATTTGCACGAAAAACCCAAAATGGGTTTTCATGCAAAAATGGGTAGCTGGCATTTGCACGAAAAACCCAAAATGGGATTTCATGCAAAAATGGGTAGCTGGCATTTGCACGAAAAACCCAAAATGGGTTTTCATGCAAAAATGGGTAGCTGGCATATTCACAGCCTAAATCAGTGGTAAATATTCACAATGTTAATTAAATAATACTAAAACGTTACTGATAAATAGACAATTAATAAGGGAATACCTACAGGGCCTCCGTGACGTCACTGTGACGTCATTGGCCGTCCCAAGACTTTGGACACTATCTTTCAGCCTTAGGTAGGACCCTCTGGGGGCGCCTGCAGTTTACGTTGACACGGGCGGTGTCTGCCAGTTTCCTAGTCGCGAACCACCAGATGGCAGTGGTTCCCGACTAGGAAACTGGCGGAGGAATACCAAGAAAATGGCGCACAGAACAACAGAAATAATGAGCACTGAGTACGGAAATGACGAAACCCTAACTAACCAACCTAACCTAGTGCGGTGTGCCCTTACCTAGCTGGGGGAGCTTCGCCCCCCCTGGACCCCCCTTGAAAGCTGGAGAACAAGGCGTTTGGTGTGTGGCCTGGTCGCGACCTAACTAGAGAAGACTGACCTAACCTCACACAGAACAGGGTATTTTACCTGGCCGGGGGTGCTTCGGCCCCCCCAGACCCCCCCCAGAAAGGCCTGAAACCTGTAAAACAAAACATGACAAAATATTTTGTCAAGGCAATACAGTGCGTGTGAGCACCCGCCATGTTGACTCTATGGTGTTTGTGTGAATGTTACTGTCTGAAGGATCTACAAAATGCAATGAGTGATTTACATTATGGTGTGTCTGAAGTGTTGACTGACGGTGTTGTCAACTTTCCAACAGTCTGAAGGAACGACCGTGTCAGGGTCAATGTTTCCAATTAAAAGAGGCAGGAGAGTTTCGGCAGATCTATCGGCAACGGCTTCAAAAAGAGTTCCCTTTGTCTTGGGGTCTGTCCCGCCTACTACCCAACTACTGTCGACACGTCTACCTTTATTAAATTTCCTCAATTTCCACGACGTGGCCTGACCCACCAATTTTCCGACTGTCCAGTACCAAAATATTGATGCAAACATCCCGACAGAAATGATACCAGTCAACCATTGTATGAGATGACCCAAATTTCAAATTCATTTGCATCAATTTCTGGGGGAGTTCGTGAATCCACCCATAAATGAGCATGAAAGGACAGATGGGACCAGGAGAAGAAAGAACCATTCCATATCGAAATTGTTTCTCGACATTTACGAACACTGCACTGCCATTGGAAGGTCTCGCCACGTTTCTTTAGCACCATGTGACCTTCCTTGCACCGGCCACACTCGCCACTGAAGTCGCGAAGAAGACCATTTTTCATTAGATACACTATCAATGATGTCTCGTCATTGCAGACGGATGAGATCTCCAACATAGTCAAGGGATTAGTGGCAGCAAATTGCCAATGAACGGAACTAAACGAAGACAGCGCGGCCATGTTGGCTACCCGGGAAGAACCGAGGTTGCCGAGAGGTCCCGACTCCGCTTGGGCACAGTGGGGCACGGTTGCGAACCAGGTGGAACTACTTACCTTGGCAGATACCTTGGCAGACGGGACAAACGGCATTACGTGGCATCTGACTGAGCCGGCTCCCAGTAGGACGCCTGACCTTACATGACTTCGTGGCTGAATTTGAGCCAGAAAACTTTAAATTCTCTAAAGAGCTTCAGAATCAGTTCGTTTTAATAATGAACATCGAAATATAAAGACCTCTTACGAATCTTGGCAAGCACATAGGGGAATGAACCCAAGGCTATTCTCGCTTATTTATCCCTCAATTAACAACAATTTAACTATAAATCAGCCATACACTAATACCTTATCGTCTTAATTAACAAATTACTGGTTAATTAACCGGTAATTACTCATTAATAGCGAAACAGCAAGGAATTTCTGACGGATATTGACGTCCAGGGAGACCTTGGGCGTCCGCCATCTTGCTTTTGTTGACATTCTCTCTCTCGGAAACTTTTGGTGACGTCTCTCTCGTTTCATTATACCTGTATAATGATAATAGTGATATAATTGTGTAATGTTTTAATATATTATATATTATTATATAAATAGTCTCTTTTATGAATAATTATTTGATATTTTTTGGACAAACTATAAATAAATACTTTTACATAATATTTGAAAAACTACATCTTTATCTTAATGGATAACTACGACTCTCGTAAGCTTTTGGTAATATTTCTTACATTTTAAACTATTGTTATAACGATAATAATGATACAATTAGATGATATTTTACAAAACTATATAATATTATTTAAATAGTCTATTTAATAAATAATAATTTGATCTTTATGGACAAACTATAAATAAAAATGTACGTAATATTTGAAACACTACAACCTTATCTTGACGGCCTGATTACGACTATTATTATTACGATAATAATAATATAATTAGGTAATATTCTAATGAATTGTATATATATTACTATTTAAATAATTTTAAAATATAATAATGATTTAGTAACGACCAAAATATAACAAAATAATTCAATAATTATTGGAAACACTATAAATTTCTAGAGTATATTCAGCACTCTTTAGGTTGAGGGGGAAAAGCTGCTGTAGGATCCAAGTGTTTTCAAGTGTTTCGTTTTTACTCCGTTTCATCATTAGTCAATATATTATATCACTCTATAAAATCTATTAAAATGCAGTTCTTAAGAAGTACTTTATCCATTACACAGATAAATCCACAAATACAAGTAATATAGCTGAAGACACTTCAGAAAAGACAGAATTCCGACAACAGACAAGACAATTCAGATGAGACATAATTTAGATCAAACGGAATTCAGACAACAGAAAAGACAGTTCAGACAAGATGACAGACAAGGCAATTCAGAAAACAGACAAGACAATTATATAACATGAGACAGAATTCAAATGAGACAGACAAGATACATTCAGACAAGACAGAATTAAGTTAACAGGCAAAACAAATCAGACAATACAGAATTCAGACAACAGACAAAACTATTCAGACGAGACAGAATTCAGACAACAGACAAAACTATTCAGATGAGACAGAATCCAGACAACTGACAAGACATAATTCAGACAACAAACAACAGACAAAATGAATCAGACAAGACAGAATTCAGACAAGAAAAACAATCCAGAGAACAGACAAGACAATTAGAACTATACATAATTCACATGAGACAGAATTCAGACAACAGACAGGGCAACATTCTGGCAACAGACAAGACAGACTTCAAACCTCTAGGGTTTATAAACCTCTCAGGTTATAAAACCTTTCATGGCTTATAAACCTCCCAGGTTATAAACCTCTCATGGTTTATAAACCTCTAGGCTTTATAAACCTCTCATGGTTTATAAACCTCTAGTTTTTATAAACCTCTCAGGTTATAAAACCTCTCATTGTTTATAAACCGCTAAGGTTTATAAACCTCTCATGGTTTATAAACCTCTAGAGTTTAAAAACCTCTCATTGTTTATAAACCGCTAAGGTTTATAAACCTCTCATGGTTTATAAACCTCTAGAGTTTATAAACCTCTCATGGCTTATAAACCCCTCATGGTTTATAAACATCTAGGTTTTATAAACCTCTCAGGTAACAAAACCTCTCATGGTTAATAAAACTCTCAGGTTATAAAACCTCACATGGTTTATAAACTTCTGAGGTTATAAAACCTCTCATGGTTTATAAACCCCTCAGGTTATAAAACCTCTCATGGTTTATAAACCTCTAGGTTTTATAAACCTCGCAAGTTATAAAACCTCTCATGGTTTATAAACTTCTAGGGTTTATAAACCTCTTATGGTTTATAAACCTCTAAGGTTTATAAACCTCTCAGGTTATAAAAACTCTCATGGTTTATAAACCTCTCTTGGTTTATAAATCTTTAGGTTTTATAAACCTCTCAGTTTATAAAACCTCTTATGGTTTATAAACCTCTCATGGTTTATAAACCTCTAGGTTTTATAAAACTCTCAGGTTTTAAAACCTCACATGGTTTATAAACCTCACTGGTTATAAAAACCTCACATGGTTTATAAACCTCTAGGGTTTATAAACCTCTCAGGTTGTGAAACCTCTCATGGTTTATAAACCTCTAGGTTTTATAAACCATGAGAGTTTTTATAACCTGAGAGGTTTATAAACCTCTAGGGTTTATAAACCACTTATGGTTTATAAACCTCTAAGGTTTATAAACCTCTCAGGTTATAAAAACTCTCATGGTTTATAAACCTCTCTTGGTTTATAAATCTTTAGGTTTTATAAACCTCTCAGTTTATAAAACCTCTTATTGTTTATAAACCTCTCATGGTTTATAAACCTCTAGGTTTTATAAAACTCTCAGGTTTTAAAACCTCACATGGTTTATAAACCTCTAGGTTTTATAAACCTCGCAAGTTATAAAACCTCTCATGGTTTATAAACCTCTAGGGTTTAGAAATCTCTCAGGTTATAAAACCTCACATGGTTTATAAATATTTATGGTTTAGAAACCTCTCAGATTATAAAACCTCTCATGGTTTATAAACCTCTCAGGTTATAAAACCTCACATGGCTTATAAGCCTCTAGGGTTTATAAACCTCTCAGGTTATAAAACCTCTCATGGTTTATATATCTCTAGGGTTTATAAATCTCTCAGGTTATAAAACCTCTCATGGTTTATAAATCTTTAGGGTTTATAAAACTCTCAGGTTTTAAAACATCACATGGTTTATAAACCTCTCATGGTTTATAAACCTCTCAGGTTTTAAAACATCACACGGTTTATAAACCTCTCATGTTATAAAACCTCTCATGGTTTATAAACCTCTAGGGTTTATAAACCTCTCAGGTTATGAAACCTCTCATGGTTTATAAACCTCTGGGGTTTATAATCTCAGGTCCAGTCTTTTGATTCTAGCTGTAAAATGTATTAGCTGAAGATTTAAAAAAAAAGAAAAGAGTAAAATATAAAGGGATTTATCAAGATTTGTCAAAATGTATCAAAATTTATCAGAATTTATCAACATATTTGTTTCATGCTACAGAGAGAATTTCACTTGATATTGGCAGATATTTCGAGAGAATGAATTAGAAATAGGAAGCATTTGATAAAAATTTAACAGAATTTATCAGAATTCATGAGAATTTATCAAGTTTTATCCCAAATATCCAGTTTTAAAAGACTACATATTTAAAAGAGGCAGAAGAACTGAGGGCTAAAATGTAATAATTCACTGATATTTCAAAAGAACATGTTAAAAAGTCGAATTAATTTATGAGAATTTATGAGAATTTATCGGAATTTTTTCACATTTACCTAAAATATCAAGTACTAAGAGTTAATCACTCTTAAATAAATGAAAGAATTAATGGGCAAAATTTCAAGAATACATTGAAAGTATGGAATCAGATCACCAAAATGTATCAGAATTCATCAGAATTTATCATAGTTTCTTAAAATCCATCAGAATTTATCAAAATCTATCTACAACATCCAGTATTTAGATGCAATCATAAGTAAAAGAATTGATGGCTAAAACTCATCATTCACTGATATTTCGAAATAACACATTAAAATATGAAGTAAATTTATCATAATTTATCATAATTCCTCAGGATTTATCTAAATTCACCGTAATTTATCAGAATATCTTCAAATCTGTCAGAATTTATCAAAATTTATCTAAAATAAGAGAAATGAAAGATGATAAGAGGTGCAGTTTGAAAGAAAATGCCTCATCCACTAAGACCATTACTACTACTACTAATGCTGTTGCAGATGCCAATATTTACTAGAGAAATTGATTGTATCTGATTAATTTGGAAATTTTAAAGCTTTATGATATATTATGATAAATAAAAATAAAATAGTATTATATAAAGTATTGTTTTAACGCAAAAGGCGCGAAATTTCGCGCGAAAAGCGAATAAATAAGGAAGAGGGAATTCCCCAACTGGCAACTCAGACGTCAACAAACTAAACATTGCCGTTCGAAGGTTTTGCCCAAAACGTCGTCAAAACTTGTCAGGATTTTAACAAATGTGAAGTTAATTTGCAATTAAATGTTAAATTTGAGTTAAATAAGGAATTACGGAGACTTTAGGCCAAAAACAATGTTAATCGTCGGTTGAATTTAGGTTAAAAGGGCGAAGACTCTCAGCCCCCAAATTCCTCATTCAGGATTCAGCATTTTAGGGGCTTTCTGGGGGGGTTCAGGGTGGGGGTCATAGCCCCCCCGGCCAGGTCAGGTCACGCCATCTTGTTTAAGGTTAGGTCGGTTCGTTCTGGTTAGGTCACAACCTTGCATTTTGGATGAATTGTGTTAGCTGGCTTTACTGGGGGGGTCCCGGGGGCAGGGGGCAAAGCCCCCCCCAGCCAGGTTAGGGCACGCCGTCCTGTGTTAGGTTAGGTTAAGTTACTTGTGGTTAGGTCAGGACCTGGTGCTTTGGGAAAGGTTAGGCCGTTTGTTATGGAAATGCTGGGACGCATCGGCTTCCGAATGGCCGCCATCTTGTTTGTATTCGTCCCTTGGGCCCCTGGCTGCATTCCCTCTCTCTCCTTTTACTGGACCTCCCTTCATATTCTCCCTCCTCCATCTTCCTTTCCTCAACCCTCTCCTGACAATGGATTCATGGTGCAACTGCTTTGAGGTTTTCCTCCTGCAACTCCTTTTAGACCTCTTTAATGTCAGTTTCCGATTCAGCGCCAAAGGACCTCTGACGCCGAAGAAGCCGCAAAGAGACACGACCCCTTTGGGGTCATAGAAGGTCACCTGTTGCCGTTGGGTCGTGCATTATTGAATTCAGTATACAGTCAGTCCCCGGTTTACGACGGGTCTGGCTTACGAAGTTCCGAGGTTACGACGCTTCTCACGTATATTCATCGGAAATGATTTCCCGGCTTACGACGCATGTTCCGGGGTTACGACACGTCATATGCCTACGCCTCTCCAACGGAAGGAATGTGGCTCCAAAACGGCAGAATAATAAAAATTTAGAGGTTTTTTTGATGAAAAACTCAACATAAATGCCGTTTTTACCGTTTCCATTACACCCAGAGCATTAAAAGTCAGGTTTTCTTAGGATTTTTGACAATTTTTCGGTTTACGACGCAGCGTAAGAACGGAACCCCCTGTTGTAAACTGGGGACTGCCTGTATTTTGAATGAAGAAGGGATTACTGTATTGTCATGTACATTAGTACTTTTCATTTGGATTTTTATGATGCTGAAGAAGCCGTGAAAAGACGCGCCCCCTATACCTAATCATCATTGACCATTGACGTAGCTTTGGGGTCGTTTAAGGTCACCTGTTGCCATTGGGTTGTCTCTTATTGAATTCACTGTAATATACTTCAGTTTTGGGGTCACTTAAGGTCACCTGTTACTGTTGGGTCGTTTATTACTGAATTCACCATAACTTGGGAATAACTTACATCCAAAGAGAAATATAATGTAGCTTTGGGGTCATTTAAGGTCACTTACAGTGCTGTATGATGAATTTGATATGAAATGTTTTTCATTGCTAATTGTAGTGAATAAGAAAGCAACCTCCAACTATATTTTACTTATTGTTATTTATCATCAACCACTATTGGAATGTTTCCTTGCTGCTTCTAACGTCCACTGCAAACTTCTGCTGCAAACTTGCACTGCAGAATTCTTCAGCAATCTTTCATTGCAAATTTCTGTTGCAAACTTGCACAGAAAACCTCTGCTGCAAAACTCCTGAGCAAAATTCTGATGCAAATTTCTGCAACAACCTTTTGCTGCAAACTTCCACAGACTTGAATGCTTGACCGTAACCAGAAGGGAGATGAAATGAGAATAAAATATTTGCTGTAGATTATTTACTAATAAAAAGATCTGGTGCAGGATACATCATGAATAAAATTGCTAATTACACATAATTACAAACAATTAACAACCTTTATAGTGAAAGGAAGGGGCTGCTTCATTATATCCCCCAAGCAGGGGAATTAAATTGTTAAAATCATGTGTAATTAGCTGTTTTATTAACAGTATATATACTGGACTTGGGTCTTCTTATTGCCAATTCAGTAATGTGTTGCAAATACATTATTATCCAGATAATAGAATTTATTTGACATAATCAATTTGATTAGGAAAATTTATATTCTTTGGTCTGGGGAAAGAGAAGGCCACATTGCATTTCATCCAAGTATTTATTTTTCCTTTTGGATTTAAAGTTATCATTAGGTTGAAGTTGCTTTCATTGTTGCAAGACCATCTTAGTTCCCTTTCTTATCATTTCTCCCAAAATTGTGATAGAAGAGTAATTTTTTAAAATGACTTTTGTAAACTGTATAGAGGCATGTCCGCCATGTCTGCAAATGCTGGGGTTGGGGCTGGGGAACTGGAGAAAGTGAAAGTCCTTCAGTACTGATCAATACTAATACCTTTGGTGTCCATATTATTTTGACTGAATGAAGAGCATTGGTGTTTGAAGTGACAGTTGCTACTATTGATGTTAGGGGTCTTCCTTGTTAGAGTGATTTTTAATATTGTTGGTGTTGGAAATGAGTGATGCTGTGTGGAACAGAATTTTGGGCAGGGGACCGAAGAATCAAAGAACCTATCTCTTCAGGAGCTCTCAGAGCAGTCTTGGCAGGAGAGATGGTATGAAGGAAGCATTCATTACATTTAGCAAAAGAATCCGGGAATACTGAAGCATTTTGTTAAGAATTAGTTTTACAGGGAGAAGTGTTTTAACCCTGAAAGGTTTTGGTTTTTTTATTTAGATTTTATACTAGAGACCTGGCTGTAGCTAATGGTGATGTCTATTTTGGTACCTTGTCAACAAAAAGACCTCCATTTGATATGATGTCACAACTTATTCTTTTGTCTTTTCAGGTGAATGTCGCCTGAAATTCTTGAAGAAATCAATCTACAGATTTTTAAAGAAAATAGCCCAGTCGTTTAGCACCGTAGCAAAGGTAAGTATTAACAAACACGAGTCTTTCATTAGGGGTTGATTCGTATTACCTGAAATGGTTTCGAAAACAAAAGAAATCTACATTTTATACACATGGTATAGAAAAATTAAAATTGTATGAAAAGTTCTTCGTTGGAGGGGTGGATAGAGCTGTCGCCTGGCACGCTGGTTGCCCCAGCGTTCGACTCTCCAACCTGGCCAATGAAGAATTAGAGGAATTTATTTCTGGTGATAGAAATTCATTTCTCGTCATAATGTGGTTCGGATCTCACAGTAAGCTGTAGGTCCCGTTGCTAGGTAAACCAGTTGGTTCTTAGCCATGTAAAATAGATCTAAAGCATCACTGTACACAACCAACTTAAATTTAAAGCTGTCACCCGGTCCTGGGAAGTACGTACAGCTCTCAAAGGTACAGGAGTTTCTCAGACATTTGTTTGCCTCAATCAGATCTTTTACTTTAGAGTCATTTATTTTGCCGCTAAGTTCCAATATCAGGTCTTGAATTAGTACATGATAACCATCCTAGTTGGCCCACTAGGCTCCTAAACTTCTCCTTTTCTTCTTCATTACTCTCCGTATTCTTATTCAATCCTCTCTCTTCACTTACATTTATAGATTCCAGAGATTTACAATACTCTTTTTGATGAAGTGTAACGCCATTCTCGTTCTGTACAACATCCAGGCCGATGTATCTGAATATAGCATTACTTTGCTCCCTAACCCGAAAATGATTTCTGATTTGGGCAGTGACTGCACATTCAAATTTCCTTATTCCTCCCCACAAGAAATCACCTACATGCTGCATCAGGAGCATACCACATGAATCTCCTTCCTTCACAACACCAGTAGAATGCTGCTGCTGCTGCTGCTGCAGGGCCAGTTTTCACCTGATTGCATCCCATCTTCAACAGGACAGTCTTCACTGTGAGGTACTATTTTCTGGCGGCATCATTAAGACCGTATACACATTTCTTTTATTTTCCACAGTAGATTATCATCACAGCCGCTGCAACAGGTGGAATGAGATACACTTCACGCTCAAATTGCTCAGTCTGTAGGAATTTAGCCTTAATATTACTATTTCACTGGGTTCCGGCTTCACTGGGTTCCGGCACTCCGTCTTCTAAAACTGGTACCCATTTTTCTACATGTCTGTTCCAGTCAATGGCTGTTATATGTCCATCTTTATGTTCAATATTCCTCCAACTACTGTATTTTCCTGTAGATTTTCCAGCACGGCTGTGAACAGTTCCTGTCGGCCATTCATCAGACTCTTTCGGCAGGAATCTTACTCTGTCCAATCTTTGGAATACCTTTGATTTTTAAATTGTCTTCTGATGAAGTGTCCTCAACCTTGGTGTGGTTCTCTTTTCCTTCCTCATTTTTTTCATTTTCCACTTGATTTATAACTGCTGCTTTCTCATTCTTCTTGCTGTTGTCCTTTTCATATCTCAGATTATCAAGCTGTTCATTTCTTCCTTCCTCAGTGTTTCTATCAAAACTATATTGTCTCTCCTGAATGTGTGTTTCAATATTTGAACCATATTTCAAGATCGCTGTTTTGCCATCATGATCAGTGACTGTAGCTGGTCCTTTCCATTCCCTTTGGTCTCCCCTCTTAAAATGGACTTTATCTCCATTCTTAAGGACTTTACCAATAGTTCTTACTTTGCCTTTTAGATGCCAGTCATTTTTTCTCAGAAGTTTCAGCAGCAATAGAGGCTTTTCTTGCAGAGTTTCTAGCATTGAGATGTCGTAGTACCCTCCAGTGCAGGAAGTTCCTCATTCGGGGTACAGGGTAGGGTTAGGACTCTGCCCGTACCTGAGTTGATAAGGGGCTAAAACCCCCTACCACTTTTAGAACATTTTTAGCAATGACTGCCCATGCCAAAGCCACTTTTAAAGACAGTTCTGGTTGCCCTGCCATCATTTTTGCCACCATTTTGTCTATATCTGCGTGATAACACTCACACAGGCCATTACTGAAATTTTATATCCCATTTTTCATACTCCTTTGTGACACTTCTTCCGCATACATTCAGCACATTTTGACCTTAACACCAACATCCTTCAACAGCTGGATCGGTCTCTTAGATGTGGGGCGACCAGATTGTTGGTGCAATGTTCATATCTTGTTCTTCTTTTCCTTTTTGTCATCTCTCAATGTCATCATTATTTCTCCCGTTTTCTTCCAGGCTTCTTTCTCAGCCCTTAGCGGGAGGCAGTAGTGTCCTCCTGAAGAAGTGCCCCCCCTCAATTTTAACTCTTTTTCCGTGAATTTCCTGCTGTGTCATTTTCTAAGTCCAGTTTCATTTTGCTTTCGTCATTGATTTGTACACTTTACCATAACCAAATTTAAACTTTTCATTTTCTTCATCTTATATTCTCATTTTTTCCTTGTGTGACAAAGACTGTGTGTGTGCTTTCAACCAGTCACCACCACACACTGTAGAACAGCAGGCTGTGTCCAGGACAGCATGAATTAATAGATTCCATCATAAACACTGACACCATTTTAGGATTTTCAGTAACAGAATATAACTCGTCCTCCTTTACACTACTAACATACACGTTTTTTGGGATGTGCTGGAGACAGATGGTACCCTGATCCACACCCATAACATTTCCTAACCTTACCATATATGTCAACCGAGTGTCTCTGCCTATGACCCTGCACCCAGTGGTAACACTTCTCGACTTCCAAAAAATTTCCTAAGGGCTTGCTGCATGCAATCAGACATTTTATCTGTCTCACTGAAGGACGTTGCTGTCAACACTCATTTGTTGTCTCTAACCTCTAGCCCTGCACTATCTAGTGGCTGAAATGCTAAAATACATTTTGGTATACGTACTTTGTACCTCTCCAGAACTGCACTTCTCTCCACAAATTCCAAAATGTACTTCTCCGTCGTATGTTCCTTTTCCTTTTTGTAGTTGTCAAACTTTGTCCGTGCCGCATGTGCCGCTGACAGCTCATCCTTCTTGCACCACTTGTCCAAGTGTCGAAGCAGAACTTTCATTCCATCTTCGACCGTCAACTCTTCAATATCCACTTCCTCGAAAATCTCGCTTCCTTCTGAGAACGACGGGGCAGCAGCCACAGCTTGTTTCTTTTTCTCGGTGCTTGTGACAAGCTGCCGTGCTTTCGGCTCTGGTTTCCAGCGGCCGTAACCTTTATCAGCGCCGAAAACTGGCAACACCAGCCGCCTGCCACATTACTCGTGATATTTTTCATAGAGAAGTATTCACAAGTTACTGTATTTTCATATAGTTTTTGTGACCAAACGCACTTTTTGTGATAAAACTATTAAAATGTTCAGGTATGAGCATTTTTAGAGGGTCTTTTGTTGTTTGAACCATCAGAATAGGCAGTTATAAGCCAGTGAATCCAGGGGGCTGACTGTATTCTTATATAGAGTTAACACTTGTCACTACTGAAGTCTGCCATTTTACCGTCAGGATATGAAGGAATGGGTCAGGTCTAGTCATGGTTTTATACAAATTTTATTCAGAAGAACATATGTATGATGAAAGCCATCCCAAGCACAGGCAGTAATCTGTACTATAAACAGCTCGAAACTTTCCATCCATGCCCTGTTGTGGGAAATCTGAACTCCCACAAATAGGCTGTCCAGGTGTTAGGACAAAAGACTGATGGCATTTAGTAACCCCATGTAGTGTGTTTCTGCATTAGACTGTTGCATTTAAAGGAACCAGCGTTGAAGTCTTTGCCGAGATCATCGTTGTTGCACAAAGCATTTTGCTGCTCAAAATATATTGTGCTAAAAGGCGACTGAAGAGAACCAATGGTTTGCTCCCAAGTCCTTGAGGAATTTGTGGGCTTTCATATCTGTCAATTTTGTCACTTTCTCTTCTTTGGGTTAGATGTGAGTTGAGGCTTCACTATTGTTATCTAATCTTATGCTCTTTCTGTGTGAACATAAGTTTGTACAGGGAGTGAGTTTGACTGTGTTCTGTCTTGTGCATTTTGTGTGAACTCTCGTCAGGATTTCATACGAGATGTCACTGATTGTGGGCTTCCTAAATGTTGAGGGTCGCAGTCATCATCATCATCATCATAAAATTGTGGCCTCAGCATTCCAAAATGGAGTCTCAGGCAGTCGACTGTTGAGGGTCACAGTCATCATCATCATAAAATTGTGGCCTCAGCATTCCAAAATGGAGTCTCAGGCAGTCGACTGTTGAGGGTCACAGTCATCATCATCATCATCATAAAATTGTGGCCTCAGCATTCCAAAATGGAGTCTCAGGCAGTTGACTGTTGAGGGTCGCAGTCATCATCATCATCATCATCATCATCATAAAATTGTGGCCTCAGCATTCCAAAATGGAGTCTCAGGCAGTTGACTGTTGAGGGTCGCAGTCATCATCATCATCATCATAAAATTGTGGCCTCAGCATTCCAAAATGGAGTCTCAGGCAGTCGACTGTTGAGGGTCGCAGTCATCATCATCATAAAATTGTGGCCTCAGCATTCCAAAATGGAGTCTCAGGCAGTCGACTGTTGAGGGTCACAGTCATCATCATCATAAAATTGTGGCCTCAGCATTCCAAAATGGAGTCTCAGGCAGTCGACTGTTGAGGGTCACAGTCATCATCATCATCATCATAAAATTGTGGCCTCAGCATTCCAAAATGGAGTCTCAGGCAGTTGACTGTTGAGGGTCGCAGTCATCATCATCATCATCATCATCATCATAAAATTGTGGCCTCAGCATTCCAAAATGGAGTCTCAGGCAGTTGACTGTTGAGGGTCGCAGTCATCATCATCATCATCATAAAATTGTGGCCTCAGCATTCCAAAATGGAGTCTCAGGCAGTCGACTGTTGAGGGTCGCAGTCATCATCATCATAAAATTGTGGCCTCAGCATTCCAAAATGGAGTCTCAGGCAGTCGACTGTTGAGGGTCACAGTCATCATCATCATAAAATTGTGGCCTCAGCATTCCAAAATGGAGTCTCAGGCAGTCGACTGTTGAGGGTCACAGTCATCATCATCATCATCATAAAATTGTGGCCTCAGCATTCCAAAATGGAGTCTCAGGCAGTTGACTGTTGAGGGTCGCAGTCATCATCATCATCATCATCATCATAAAATTGTGGCCTCAGCATTCCAAAATGGAGTCTCAGGCAGTTGACTGTTGAGGGTCGCAGTCATCATCATCATCATCATCATCATCATAAAATTGTGGCCTCAGCATTCCAAAATGGAGTCTCAGGCAGTCGACTGTTGAGGGTCGCAGTCATCATCATCATCATCATAAAATTGTGGCCTCAGCATTCCAAAATGGAGTCTCAGGCAGTCGACTGTTGAGGGTCACAGTCATCATCATCATCATCATAAAATTGTGGCCTCAGCATTCCAAAATGGAGTCTCAGGCAGTCGACTGTTGAGGGTCGCAGTCATCATCATCATCATCATAAAATTGTGGCCTCAGCATTCCAAAATGGAGTCTCAGGCAGTCGACTGTTGAGGTCGCAGTCATCATCATCATCATCATAAAATTGTGGCCTCAGCATTCCAAAATGGAGTCTCAGGCAGTCGACTGTTGAGGGTCGCAGTCATCATCATCATCATCATAAAATTGTGGCCTCAGCATTCCAAAATGGAGTCTCAGGCAGTCGACTGTTGAGGGTCGCAGTCATCATCATCATCATCATAAAATTGTGGCCTCAGCATTCCAAAATGGAGTCTCAGGCAGTTGACTGTTGAGGGTCGCAATCATCATCATCATCATAAAATTGTGGCCTCAGCATTCCAAAATGGAGTCTCAGGCAGTTGACTGTTGAGGGTTGCAGTCATCATCATCATCATCATAAAATTGTGGCCTCAGCATTCCAAAATGGAGTCTCAGGCAGTTGACTGTTGAGGGTCGCAATCATCATCATCATCATAAAATTGTGGCCTCAGCATTCCAAAATGGAGTCTCAGGCAGTTGACTGTTGAGGGTCGCAATCATCATCATCATCATAAAATTGTGGCCTCAGCATTCCAAAATGGAGTGTCAGGCAGTCGACTGTTGAGGGTCGCAGTCATCATCATCATCATCATAAAATTGTGGCCTCAGCATTCCAAAATGGAGTCTCAGGCAGTTGACTGTTGAGGGTCGCAGTCATCATCATCATCATCATCATCATCATAAAATTGTGGCCTCAGCATTCCAAAATGGAGTCTCGGGCAGTCGACTGTTGAGGGTCGCACTCATCATCATCATCATCATCATCATAAAATTGTGGCCTCAGCATTCCAAAATGGAGTCTCAGGCAGTTGACTGTTGAGGGTTGCAATCATCATCATCATCATAAAATTGTGGCCTCAGCATTCCAAAATGGAGTCTCAGGCAGTCGACTGTTGAGGGTCGCAGTCATCATCATCATCATCATCATCATAAAATTGTGGCCTCAGCATTCCAAAATGGAGTGTCAGGCAGTTGACTGTTGAGGGTCGCAATCATCATCATCATCATAAAATTGTGGCCTCAGCATTCCAAAATGGAGTCTCAGGCAGTTGACTGTTGAGGGTCGCAATCATCATCATCATCATAAAATTGTGGCCTCAGCATTCCAAAATGGAGTCTCAGGCAGTCGACTGTTGAGGGTCGCAGTCATCATCATCATCATCATAAAATTGTGGCCTCAGCATTCCAATATGGAGTCCCGGGCAGTCGACTGTTGAGGGTCGCAGTCATCATCATCATCATCATAAAATTGTGGCCTCAGCATTCCAAAATGGAGTCTCAGGCAGTTGACTGTTGAGGGTCGCAATCATCATCATCATCATCATAAAATTGTGGCCTCAGCATTCCAAAATGGAGTCTCAGGCAGTTGACTGTTGAGGGTCGCAGTCATCATCATCATCATCATCATAAAATTGTGGCCTCAGCATTCCAAAATGGAGTCTCAGGCAGTCGACTGTTGAGGGTCGCAATCATCATCATCATCATAAAATTGTGGCCTCAGCATTCCAAAATGGAGTCTCAGGCAGTTGACTGTTGAGGGTCGCAGTCATCATCATCATCATCATCATCATAAAATTGTGGCCTCAGCATTCCGAAATGGAGTCTCAGGCAGTTGACTGTTGAGGGTCGCAGTCATCATCATCATCATCATCATAAAATTGTGGCCTCAGCATTCCAAAATGGAGTCTCAGGCAGTCGACTGTTGAGGGTCGCAATCATCATCATCATCATCATAAAATTGTGGCCTCAGCATTCCAAAATGGAGTCTCAGGCAGTCGACTGTTGAGAGTCGCAGTCATCATCATCATCATCATAAAATTGTGGCCTCCACATTCCAAAATGGAGTGTCAGGCAGTTGACTGTTGAGGGTCGCAGTCATCATCATCATCATCATCATCATAAAATTGTGGCCTCAGCATTCCAAAATGGAGTCTCAGGCAGTTGACTGTTGAGGGTCGCAGTCATCATCATCATCATAAAATTGTGGCCTCAGCATTCCAAAATGGAGTCTCAGGCAGTTGACTGTTGAGGGTCGCAATCATCATCATCATCATAAAATTGTGGCCTCAGCATTCCAAAATGGAGCCTCAGGCAGTCGACTGTTGAGGGTCGCAGTCATCATCATCATAAAATTGTGGCCTCAGCATTCCAAAATGGAGTCTCAGGCAGTTGACTGTTGAGGGTCGCAGTCATCATCATCATCATAAAATTGTGGCCTCAGCATTCCAAAATGGAGCCTCAGGCAGTCGACTGTTGAGGGTCGCAGTCATCATCATCATCATAAAATTGTGGCCTCAGCATTCCAAAATGGAGTCTCAGGCAGTTGACTGTTGAGGGTCGCAGTCATCATCATCATCATAAAATTGTGGCCTCAGCATTCCAAAATGGAGTCTCAGGCAGTTGACTGTTGAGGGTCGCAATCATCATCATCATCATAAAATTGTGGCCTCAGCATTCCAAAATGGAGTCTCAGGCAGTCGACTGTTGAGGGTCGCAGTCATCATCATCATAAAATTGTGGCCTCAGCATTCCAAAATGGAGTCTCAGGCAGTCGACTGTTGAGGGTCGCAGTCATCATCATCATCATAAAATTGTGGCCTCAGCATTCCAAAATGGAGTCTCAGGCAGTCGACTGTTGAGGGTCGCAGTCATCATCATCATAAAATTGTGGCCTCAGCATTCCAAAATGGAGTCTCAGGCAGTCGACTGTTGAGGGTCGCAGTCATCATCATCATCATAAAATTGTGGCCTCAGCATTCCAAAATGGAGTGTCAGGCAGTCGACTGTTGAGGGTCGCAGTCATCATCATCATCATCATCATCATCATCATCATTATCATAAAATTGTGGCCTCAGCATTCCAAAATGGAGTCTCAGGCAGTCGACTGTTGAGGGTCACAGTCATCATCATCATCATCATAAAATTGTGGCCTCAGCATTCCAAAATGGAGTCTCAGGCAGTCGACTGTTGAGGGTCGCAGTCATCATCATCATCATCATCATCATAAAATTGTGGCCTCAGCATTCCAAAATGGAGTCTCAGGCAGTTGACTGTTGAGGGTCGCAGTCATCATCATCATCATCATCATCATAAAATTGTGGCCTCAGCATTCCAAAATGGAGTCTCAGGCAGTCGACTGTTGAGGGTCACAGTCATCATCATCATAAAATTGTGGCCTCAGCATTCCAAAATGGAGTCTCAGGCAGTCGACTGTTGAGGGTCACAGTCATCATCATCATAAAATTGTGGCCTCAGCATTCCAAAATGGAGTCTCAGGCAGTCGACTGTTGAGGGTCACAGTCATCATCATCATCATCATAAAATTGTGGCCTCAGCATTCCAAAATGGAGTCTCAGGCAGTTGACTGTTGAGGGTTGCAGTGATCATCATCATCATCATCATCATAAAATTGTGGCCTCAGCATTCCAAAATGGAGTCTCAGGCAGTCGACTGTTGAGGGTCGCAGTCATCATCATCATCATCATAAAATTGTGGCCTCAGCATTCCAAAATGGAGTCTCAGGCAGTTGACTGTTGAGGGTCGCAGTCATCATCATCATCATCATAAAATTGTGGCCTCAGCATTCCAAAATGGAGTCTCAGGCAGTCGACTGTTGAGGGTCGCAGTCATCATCGTCATCATCATCATCATAAAATTGTGGCCTCAGCATTCCAAAATGGAGTCTCAGGCAGTCGACTGTTGAGGGTCGCAGTCATCATCATCATCATCATCATAAAATTGTGGCCTCAGCATTCCAAAATGGAGTGTCAGGCAGTTGACTGTTGAGGGTCGCAGTCATCATCGTCATCATCATCATCATAAAATTGTGGCCTCAGCATTCCAAAATGGAGTCTCAGGCAGTCGACTGTTGAGGGTCACAGTCATCATCATCATAAAATTGTGGCCTCAGCATTCCAAAATGGAGTCTCAGGCAGTCGACTGTTGAGGGTCGCAGTCATCATCATCATCATCATCATCATAAAATTGTGGCCTCAGCATTCCAAAATGGAATCTCAGGCAGTTGACTGTTGAGGGTCACAGTCATCATCATCATCATAAAATTGTGGCCTCAGCATTCCAAAATGGAGTCTCAGGCAGTCGACTGTTGAGGGTCGCAGTCATCATCATCATCATCATCATCATAAAATTGTGGCCTCAGCATTCCAAAATGGAGTCTCAGGCAGTTGACTGTTGAGGGTCGCAGTCATCATCATCATCATCATCATCATAAAATTGTGGCCTCAGCATTCCAAAATGGAGTCTCAGGCAGTTGACTGTTGAGGGTCGCAGTCATCATCATCATCATCATCATCATAAAATTGTGGCCTCAGCATTCCAAAATGGAGTCTCAGGCAGTTGACTGTTGAGGGTCGCAGTCATCATCATCATCATCATCATCATAAAATTGTGGCCTCAGCATTCCAAAATGGAGTCTCAGGCAGTCGACTGTTGAGGGTCGCAGTCATCATCATCATCATCATCATCATAAAATTGTGGCCTCAGCATTCCAAAATGGAATCTCAGGCAGTTGACTGTTGAGGGTCACAGTCATCATCATCATCATAAAATTGTGGCCTCAGCATTCCAAAATGGAGTCTCAGGCAGTCGACTGTTGAGGGTCGCAGTCATCATCATCATCATCATCATCATAAAATTGTGGCCTCAGCATTCCAAAATGGAGTCTCAGGCAGTCGACTGTTGAGGGTCGCAATCATCATCATCATCATAAAATTGTGGCCTCAGCATTCCAAAATGGAGTCTCAGGCAGTTGACTGTTGAGGGTCGCAGTCATCATCATCATCATCATAAAATTGTGGCCTCAGCATTCCAAAATGAAGTCTCAGGCAGTCGACTGTTGAGGGTCGCAGTCATCATCATCATCATAAAATTGTGGCCTCAGCATTCCAAAATGGAGTCTCAGGCAGTTGACTGTTGAGGGTCGCAGTCATCATCATCATCATCATCATCATAAAATTGTGGCCTCAGCATTCCAATATGGTCACCTACCAGCCCGAACTACATCTCCATAACTCATTAACTAAGTGGGTAATTAACTGTCAGCGTTACCAACGCTTACAGGAAAATCTTATCAAATGAGTTACCTAGCGTACCGTTGGCAACGCTGCTGCAAGTCGCGGCCGAGTGTGGCCGAGAGCCCCAATTTCTTTTTGTTCGCCTTGCTGCTAGGATAGGATTTTGGGTAATGACTTGGACCGGTTTTTTGTCCCTTTCTCCTGGATTGTACTATTTCGCCTGGTTTTGGATCTTCTCTCCCGTCTTGACTTGGCCTGGGTTTGGAATTGAAATGGATAAACTGGACAATAAGACGCCCCCCTCGGACAACACCGCGGCTTCCGCCTCTGCTACTACGACGGAGCTCTCTACTGCTGGGGACACCGCAGCCCTTATACCTGATTTTTGGAGTTTCTGGCATTGTTGGCAGAAATTCTGGCAAAATTTGTCATCAAGTTATTCTTGTTGGCAGAATTTGTCACCAAGTTATGCTTGTTGGCAGAAATTCTGTCAGAATTTGTCATCAAGTTATGCTTGTTGGCAGAAATTCTGGCAGAATTTGTCATCAAGTTATGCTTGTTGGCAGAAATTCTGGCAGAATTTGTCATCAAGTTATGCTTGTTGGCAGAAATTCTGGCAGAATTTGTCATCAAGTTATGCTTGTTGGCAGAAATTCTGGCAGAATTCGTCATCAAGTGATGCTTGTTGACAGAAATTCTGTCAGAATTTTTTGCAAAGCAGTATTTTATTAGATGACATCTAGTTACCTAATTCCCAACAGAAGAAGGAAACCTGACCAAATGTATTAGAGCTCAGGCTTTCATTTGGTGTTAATATTGGAAAAATATTGATGTTAATGTTAGAAAAATATTGATGTTAATATTAGAAAAATATTGATGTTAATATTAGAAAAATATTGATGTTAATATTAGAAAAATATTGATGTTAATATTAGAAAAATATTGATGTTAATTTTAGAAAAATATTGATGTTAATATTAGAAAAATATTGATGTTAATTTTAGAAAAATATTGATGTTAATATTAGAAAAATATTGATGTTAATATTAGGAAAATATTGAAAAAAGGAGATTTTGTAATAATCAGTGGATTCGGCCACAATCCTACAATATACTGATAGTTTTTCTGTCCGCCCTCAGATCTTGAAAACTACTGAGGAGGCTAGAGGGCTGCAAATTGGCATGTTGATCACCCACCCTCCAATCACCAAACATACCAAATTGCAGCCCTCTAGCCTCAGCAGTTTTCATTTTATTCAAGGTTAAAGTTAGCCATAATCGTGCTTCTGGCAATGATATAGGATAGGCCACCACCGGGTTGTGGTTAAAGTTTGATGGGCCGCGTCTCACAGCATTGTACCGAGACCACCAAAGGATAGATCTATTTTCAGTGGCCTTGATTGTACGCTGTACAGAAAACTACTAAGGCTAGAGGGCTGCAATTTGGTATGTTTGATGATTGGAGGGTGGGTGACCAACGTGCCAATTTGCAGCCCTCTAGCCTCAGTGTCTTGAACTCCAGAGATTTAATAGACATATTTTGGCCCCTGAATCAAAGGTTATGTGGAAACATATTATTAATCTGCTTCTAAGAATATTTTTTAGTTTATTTTGGAACCAAAATTGAAAGGATTAAATTTCAATAAACTAAGATGAGAGAATCTGCAGTAAAGGTGACCAGTGATTATAGAGAAATGCATTACACTTGAAATCTCCTGTTTTTAATAACAAAAAGAGCCTGACTCCATTAAATTGAATGGCATATAGAGGAATTAAAGATAAACTAAATATTGAACTCTATTATGTTCTTAGAGCTTTGGCGAAACGGCTCTCTGTGGGAAATAGAAAATATGTAGAGTCTAGACCTTATTCAGGTTATTTGAATAGCTTTCTAATTGATACTTTCTCTACACTTTCTTCCTGTTCACAGAGATAGAGTCGTCTTGTAGAGTCAGTGTGGACCTTTGCTCACATAGACCTAGTCTCAGGAACATTATTAGAGTCAAGACCTTGACTCTAATTGATACTTTCTCTCTATTTTTTAATATATCTATTTTCTCCTCCTCTATTCTCAGGTCATTCATGGAGATAGAGTCATAGAGTCGTCATCCTGTAGAGTCGGCGACTCAAAAAACGGACGGCTGATGTAGGCCTTGTTTGACTCTGTACATGACCACCAGGGTGAGTACAGGTGTTTGTAAATGAGGAACATTGTATATTTAAGTATATTTAAGTAAATATAAAAGATATTTAAGTATATATTTCAGTATATTTATATTAAGTATATTTAAAAGACTTAAGTATGTATTTAAGTGTATTGATATTTAAGTATATATTTAAGTGTATTGATATTTAAGTATATATATATTTAAGTATATTTATGTTTACTTACGTATATTTAAGTATATATATATATTTAAGTATAGTATTATATTTAAGTTGTATATTTAAGTATATTTAAAAGACATTTAAGTATATCTTAAGTATATTTGTATTTAAGTATGCTTTTAAGTATATTTATAATTAAGTATATATTTAAGTATATTTAAAAGATATTTAAGTATATATTTAAGTATATTTATATTCAAGTATATATATATAATTATATTTATATTTAAGTATGTATTTAGGTATATTTATATTTAAGTATGTATATTGAAGTATATTTATATTTAAGTATGTATATTGAAGTATATTTATATTTAAGTATGTATATTGAAGTATATTCAAAAGATATTCAAGTATGTATATTTAAGTATATATTAAAGTATATTTATGTTTTAGTATGTATATTTAAGTATATATTTGAATATATTTATATTTAAGTATATATATTTTAAGTATATTTAAAAGATATTTAAGTCTGTATTTGAATATATTTAAGTATGTATATATTTTAAGTATATTTAAAAGAGATTATTCAAGAAAGGTGAAGCGTAGAAACAATCTAGGTAAATATTAGAGTCCTCGAAGGTACTATATAGGCCTATGTCTAAAGGCAGTTTTTCCAAAATAATCGCATTTTAGAGTTTTAGAAGACAATAGAAACTGATCTATAAGTTTATAGGAGTTTATAGATCGTTTTTTAAACATATTTCATTGTTAAATTAAGGCGAAGTTAGATAATGAGCCTGAAAATTCATTAAAAAATGTTAAATATTTGTAGGGGATTTTTGGGTCTGGCGCCATCTTGATTGAGTCTTTAAAATAAGGTTTTATTATTATTATTATTATTATTATTATTATTATTATTATTATTATTATTGGATTCGAAAGCTATAATCTTTACCTATATAATAATAATAATAGTAATAATAATAATAATAATAATGATAATAATAATAATAATGATAATAATGCACCATTTACAAAAAATAGATTTAGAAGAATATTTTATTTAATATTTAATTCTCTTTCTATACCTTCATTAATATGAGATAGAGAGAGTCTAATCACTATTTTAGTGTGACAGACACACACGCACACACACACACGTCATAGGGCCAACCAACCGCCCCATACAAAATTTTTTGGCTTAGAAACAAAAATACAGCCTTTTTTTGTCAGAATGTATAATGTATTTATATATATACCTATCTATCTATTCATCTATATATGTATATAGATAGATAGATAGGTATATATAGATAAATAGATAGATAGAAGACATTTCCCCCAGAAACAGGAGAAATATATAGATAAGAGTGAATGGGAAATGAGACAATGCTCTATCCCTGATTTGCATATTGACGAAGCAGCCTTCTGCAACGAAAGGGGTTAGAGCAGCTAGTAGCACTAGCTGCCCTGCTAGTAGTTGTAACTGTCCTACTAGTAGCAGTAACATCCCACTATTAGGTAACCCCTACCAGTAGCATTAACTGCCCTACTAGTAGCAGTATCTCCCGTTGCTAGTGTCAGTAACCATCCCACTAGTAGCAGTAACTGTCCTACTAAAAGCATTAAATGCTCTACTAGTAGCAGTATCTGTGCGACTAGTAGCAGTAACCATCCCAATAGTAGTGGTATAAGTCCCAACAGTAGCATCAACAGCCCCGCAAGTAGTAGTATTAGTAAATGTCCTACTAGTAGCATTAATCACCATACTAGTAGCAGTAACCATCCCACTAGTAGCTTTATCTACTTTACTAGCAGCAGCAGTAACTCCCCACTAATAGCAGTAATGGTCCTACTAGTAGCATTAACTGTCCCACCAGTAGCTGTATCCATCCTACTAGCTGCATTAACCATCCCACTAGTAGCAGTATATGTCCTACTATTAGCAATATCCGCCTACTAGTAGCAGTATATGTCCTAATAGCAGCAATATCTGCCATGCTAGTAGCAGTGTATGTCCTACTAGTAGCAATATCAGCCATGCTAGCAGCAGCACATGTCCTACTAATAGCAATACCTGCCACACCAGTAGCAGCACATGCACTACTAGTAGCAATATCTGCCACGCTAGTAGCAGTACATGTCCTACTAGTAGCAATATCTGTGGCACTAGTAGCGGTATATGTCCCACTAGTAACAATATCTGCCCCATTGGCAGCAGTATATGTACTACTAGTAGCAATATCTGTCCTGCTAGCAGCAGCATATGTCCTACTAGTAGCAATATCTGCCCTGCCAGTATCAGTATATGTATTACTAGTAGCAATATCTGTCCCACTAGCAGCAGTATATGTACTACTAGTAGCAATATCTGTCCTGCTAGTAGCAGTATATGTACTAGTAGCAATATCTGTCCTGCTAGTAGCAGTATATGTACTAGTAGCAATATCTGTCCTGCTAGCAGCAGTATATGTACTACTAGTAGCAATATCTGTCCTGCTAGTAGCAGTATATGTATTACTAGTAGCAATATCTGTCCTGCTAGCAGCAGTATATGTACTACTAGTAGCAATATATGTCCTGCTAGTAGCAGTATATGTACTAGTAGCAATATATGTCCTGCTAGTAGCAGTATATGTACTAGTAGCAATATCTGTCTTGCTAGCAGCAGTATATGTACTACTAGTAGCAATATCTGTCCTGCTAGTAGCAGTATATGTACTAGTAGCAATATCTGTCTTGCTAGCAGCAGTATATGTACTACTAGTAGCAATATCTGTCCTGCTAGTAGCAGTATATGTACTAGTAGCAATATCTGTCTTGCTAGCAGCAGTATATGTATTACTAGTAGCAATATCTGTCCTGCTAGTAGCAGTATATGTACTAGTAGCAATATCTGTCCTGCTAGCAGCAGTATATGTACTACTAGTAGCAATATATGTCCTGGTAGTAGCAGTATATGTACTAGTAGCAATATCTGTCCTGCTAGTAGCATTAACCAAGAGTTCATTGATTTCCATAAGCGTTGTATGGCTGGTGACTGACTGGCTGATTGGATGACTGACTGACTGACTGACTGACATATTGGATGGACTGACATATGGGATGATTACTGACTTACAGATTGGATGACTGACTGACTGACTGAAATATTGGATGATTACTGACTGACTATCTGATTGGATGACTGACTGACAGGTATATTGGATGACTGGCTGACTGACTGACAATATTGGATGGACTGACATATGGGATGGCTGACTGACAGAAAGATTGAATGACTGACTGACTTACTGACATATTGGATGATTGACTGACAGATGGATTGGAAGACTGGCTGACTGACTGACAAAGTGAATGATTACTGACTGACAGATTGACACACTGGATGACTGACTGACAGATAGATTGGATGGGTTGACTGACTGACTGACTGGCTCTCTCCCTCCTTTAAATGTCAGTTCGCAAAGGAGCCCATTGGACTACCTGGTTCCTTGGATCGTATTTCCTATTTTATTTCACTATTTTGATCTTTTTTTTTAATTCATTTAGAGGGTATGGGTATCTGGGTATCTGGGTATCTTTCCATTATTGTTTTATTGTTTGTCCTCATTCCGTTAACTGAATTTGGGTCTATTTGTGATTAGGTTTGACCATGGGGTTGGAAGTGAATGGGGAATATCTCTCTCTCTCTCTCTCTCTCTCTCTCTCTCTCTCTCTCTCTCTCTCTCTCTCTCTCATATTCCTTGATGGTGCGGAGTTGGAGGATCGCTTCTTGCTCGTGTGTGAAGAATGTCTTTGACGTTGTCATTCGCTCAGAGTGAGAAAAGAAACAAAGGTGCTGATTTTTTATAACTTTGTGGTGATTGAGCTCCCAGAGCAAGCACTGTGCAAGTTGCAAAAGAAGATGTCCACTTATTATTAAAAGAATCGTTTCAGGTGTCATTACTAACCCCACTCTGCATTTCATGAGCCTGGCTCTCCATTTTATACTGAGTGGTATGTTTTAACAGGGCTTCCTGTCAAAATTATATACTAAACAAAATAAAATGGTGTGCCAATTAGAAATGTTACGAGGAAGATGACTGATTTATATACAGTATATATATATATTTTATATATATATATATATATATATATATATATATATATATATATATATATATATATATATATATATATATATATATATATATATATATATATATATATTTATGTGTATTATTCTATGGGTATTGTAGATGTATTCATTAAAATTAGTTTTATTTACAATACCGGTGATAATTAACTTAATTTGTTATACTGGTGTTTTTAACTTTAAATAAGGGACCAAGAAGTATATTTTTACTTTCACTCAATTTTTTCCTGCATTTATCAACACCAAGGAAGTATTACAGTTGAACATATAATATAGGTAATAAGCGCGATGCAATGGCAAAATGATTTAAATTCTGTTATCATTTTTTGACAGCACGGGTACACAAGTTACTTAATTATTATTCAAATATTTATGATGCCTCCTTCGGTTGGCTAGAGATTCCTGCTTTTCTTGATAGTTATATACTTGTTGCGTCACACATTTCAGACTAACAATGCTAGTCTCGTCACTCAGCTGTTGTTTTTGTTATTTCTGGTCTTCTTCTTCGCCTTCCTACCTTTCGACCTTATGACTTTTTCCTCGTTTGTCCTCCCTCTGTCCTGACCACCATTTTCCTTCGAAATATCATTGATCAAAGACAGAGGTTTTGCAAGTCGTCCAGATATTGAAAATCTGTAATTCTGTTTTTGACGAGACATTAACTTCTCTTGAACTTGCAAGCAATGGGAATTGGGAAGAGGGAACAACACTTTTTCTTTTAGGTTTATGGGAACGAGGATCAACTCGAGTTGGAGATAGAATTTTAGTCGCAGTGAAGAAAAGAAGATAGGCAATAAGTGTTTGAAATCCTTATTTCCAGAAACTGAACTGACCATCTCGAATTTTCAAAATTCGTTTCTGTCGTTTCCTGACATCTGACTTTTATTTGACCAGTTTTCTTTTATTGTTTCTCCAGCGAAGATTACCCAGGCTTGACGCCAGCAGATTTCTTCAAGAGCAGCCGGTAGAATATTAATGTCCACCCTTCAAACACCCTTTTCATTTCAGAGTGTACCTCATTCTTGTTCATTTGGTTTCAATTCGTGTTCTTTACGAGAATATGTCAGCGCTTCTTTCATTCATTTTCATTGCCTGTGTTGTATTTAGGTGACACTGATAATTGTGTCTTGCTAAGTTTAACCAGACCACTGAGGAGGAGGAGCTGATTAACAGCTCTCCTAGAGAGGGAGGGAGGGCTGGCTCCAAGGAAGGATTAGATTTATTTTACGTGGCCAAGAACCAATTGGTTACTTAGCAATGGCACCTACAGCTTATTGTGGAATCCGAACCACATTATAGCGAGAAATGAATTTCTATCACCAGAAATAAATTCCTCTAACTCTTCATCAGCTGGCCGGAGACTCGAACGCAGGCCTAGCGAGTACCAGTCCACAGCTCTGCCGACGCACCCAGTGAAGAGCTTATTGTTAAAGAATACATATGTAGTAACTCTTTCATATTTGTTTGATCTGGTTTGAGTTACATTTTTCAGTTTTCTGTAAAAGGAAACTGTTGTGCCGGCTTTGTTTGTCCGTCCGCTCTTTTTCTGTCCCCCCCCTCAGATCTTAGAAGCTACTGAGGAGGCTAGAGGGCTGCAAATTGGTATGTTGATCATCCACCCTCCAATCATCAAGCATACCAAATTGCAGCCCTCTAGCCTCGTCCTCAGTAGTTTTTAATTGTATTTAAGGCTAAAGTTAGCCCTGATCGTGTGTCTGGCACCGCTATAGGTACCAACAACACAGGCCACCACCAGACCGTGGCTGAAAGTTTCATGGGCTGTGGCTGAGCGTTTCATGGGCCGTGGCTGGGAGTTGCATACAGCATTATATGCTGTACAGAAAACTTGATTTTGCAGAAGAAACTTTGGCGCATTTTTTTTTTACTTGTTATCGCAGCGACCACAAATTTCTGACTCGCGTCAGGATTGAACCCAAGTCTTCCAATTGAAAGGCAAGGGCGCAGCCCACCAGGCCATACAAGTCAGAAAAGAAGTTGGAACCTGAGGGCCGCTGCACCCAAGGAATTACCTGGGCAAGCTAACTGCTTGCTGAGTCGGGAAGTTGGGGACAACACACTGGTATGCGAGCAGTTAGCTTGCCCAGGTAATTCCTGGGGTGCAGCCACCCTCAGGTTCCAACTTCTTTTCTGACTTGTGTGGCCTAGTGGGCAGCACCCTTGCCTTTCAATTGTATATATATATATATATAAAGTTTTTTTGTTCGCTAAAACTTACGCAAATCGTTTCTAACAAATTTCTTGTCGTCGTCTCTTTCTCTTTGAATAATGTTTCTGTTTTGTTCCAAAGAACGGAACAGCCACAGTTTTGCACATGTAAGTTAACAGCGCTGTTTGGAGAATTTGCTCTTGCACACTGTCGATGTTGGGAATTCTCTTATTAATACCCTTTCCGGTTTGTCCCAGGTAGAATTTGCCACATTATACCCTTTCCAGTTTGTCCCAGGTAGAATTTGCCACATTATACCCTTTCCAGTTTGTCCCAGGTAGAATTTGCCACATTATACCCTTTCCAGTTTGTCCCAGGTAGAATTTGCCACATTATACCCTTTCCAGTTTGTCCCAGGTAGAATTTGCCACATTATACCCTTTCCAGTTTGTCCCAGGTAGAATTTGCCACATTATACCCTTTCCAGTTTGTCCCAGGTAGAATTTGCCACATTATACCCTTTCCAGTTTGTCCCAGGTAGAATTTGCCACATTATACCCTTTCCAGTTTGTCCCAGGTAGAATTTGCCACATTATACTCTTTCCAGTTTGTCCCAGGTAGAATTTGCCACATTCACCAGGTATTTGTAAACCGCACCTCCTTCTTGTTTTAACCACGACCCAGTGGTGGCCTGTCCTATATCATTGCCAGAAGCACGATTATGGCTAACTTTAACCTTGAATAAGGTAGAAACTACTGCTGAGGAGGGAGGCTAGAGGGCTGCAAATTGGTATGTTGATCGTCCACCCTCCAGTCATCAGACATAGCAGATTGCAGCCCTCTAGCCTCCTCAGAAATAGTTTCTATTGGATTTAAGGTTAAAGTCAGCCATAACGGTGCGTCTGGCAGCGATATAGGACAGGCCACCACCGGATCGTAGTTAAAGTTTCATGGGCCGCGGCTCATACAGCCACCAAAAGATAGATCTGTTTTCGTTGGGCTTCACTACAAGCTGTGTGTTCCATGGCCCCTCGCTGCTGCTACAACCCCTTTCGTTCCTTTTACTGCACCTCCTTTCACCTTCTCTTTATTCCATCTCACTTTCCTCAACCCTCTTTCTCCTAACAGTTGATTCAAAGTGCTTCTTCAACTGTTGGTATCTTTTGTAGCGCTGAATGACCTCATAGGTCCCAGTGCTTGGCCTTTGGCCTAAATTCTGTGTTCAGTTCTGTATTCTGCACCATTTAATAAATTCTGATAAATTCTGATGATTTCATTCCACACTTTCAGTGTATTCTGTAAATTTTACCAATCAATTCTTTCATTTATTTAAGTATGATTAACTCCTAGTACTCGATATTTTAGGTAAATGTGAATAAATTCTGATAAATTCTGATGAGTTCTGATAAATTCTCATAAATTAATACCACTTCTTAACATGCTCTTTTGAAATATCAGTGAATTGGTACATTTTAGCCCTCAATTCCTGAGCTTCTTTTAACTATATAGTTTTTAATGCTGGACATTTTAGATAAAATTTGATAAATTCTCATGAATTCTGATAAATTTCGATAAAATCCTTCCTATTTCTAATTCATTCTTTCGAAATATCTGCCAATATTATGTGAAATTCTCTCTGTGTCATTAAACATTTCTGATAAATTTTCAAATGTTGATAAATTCTGATAAATTTTGATAAATTTCTTTATATTTTACTCTTTTCTTTTTTTAAATCTTCAGCTGATACATTTTACAGCTAGAGTCAAAAGACTGGACCTGAGATTATAAACCCCAGTGGTTTATAAACCATGTGAGGTTTTATAACCTGAGGGGTTTATAAAACCTAGAGGTTTATAAACCATGAGAGGTTCTATAATCTGAGAGGTCTATAAATCCTAGAGGTTTATAAACCATGTGAGGTTTTATAACCTGAGAGGTCTATAAACCATGAGAGGTTTATAAACGATGAGAGTTTTTATAACCTGAGAGGTTTATAAACCATGAGAGGTTTATAAACCCCAGTGGTTTATAATACATGAGAGGTTTATAAACCCCAATGGTTTATAAAACATGAGAGGTTTATAAACCCCAATGGTTTATAAAACATGAGAGGTTTATAAACCCAAGAGGTTGGAAGTGTGTCTTGGCTGAATGATCTCATCTGCTGCCTGAATTGTCTTGTCTCTTGTCTGAATTTTGTCTTGTCTGAAGTGTCTTCAGCTATATTACTTGTATTTGTGGATTCATCTGTGTAATGAATAATGCACTTCTTAAGAACTGCATTTTAATAGATTTTATAGAGTCATATAATATATTTACTAATGATGAAAAGGAATAAAAATGAAACACTTGAAAACACTTGGATCCTACAGCAGCTTTCCCCCCCGCCCCCCCAACCTAAAAAGCACTGAATAGCTCTAGAAATTTATAGTGTTTCCAATAATTATTGAATTATTTATTATAATTTACTCATTATTCCAACATTATTATATCTTAAAATTATTTAAATAATAATAAATATCCATTTTATAAGAATATTACATAATTATATCATTATTATCGTAATAATAATAGTATAAAATGTAGGAGATATTACCAAAAGCTTTGAGAGTCATAGTTATCAGGCCATCAAGATAAGGTTGTAGTGCTTGAAATATTACGTAAATTTTCATTTATAAATTGTCCATAAATATCAAATTATTATTCATAAAAGAAATTAATAATACAGTATTATATAATGTATTAAAACATTACACAATTGTATCATTATCATCATTATACAGACATAATGAAACGAGAGAGACGTCACCAAAAGCTTCCGAGAGAGAGAATGAAAACAAAAGCAAGATGGCGGACGCCCAAGGTCTCCTTAGACATCAATATCCGTAAGAAATTCCTTGCTACTTCGTTATTAACGAGTAATTATCAGTTAATTAACCAATAATTTGTTAATTAAGACGATGAGGTATTAGTGTGTGGCTGATTTATAGTTAAATTAGGCTTGGGTCGATTCCCAATGTCTTGCCAAGACCACAGTGCTCAAGTCTCAATGATTTATTCAACTCTAAACAAACGAAGTCTGAAGCTCTGTAGAGCATTGAAAGCTTTCTGGCTCAAAGTCAACCACGAAGTCACGTCGGTTGTATTGGGGCACCGACCCACCCTAATGTAAGGTCGGGCATCCTACTGGGGGAGCCAGTGCAGTCAGAGGGGTCAGGAGGGGGCTGACCTAAGGGGTAGAATTAAGCAGAATTTTTCCTGTAGTGTTTCGTTGATTATCGAGAAACTTCCGTTAATTTTTGTTGGTCAACTGTAATTAACCTCAGAACTGATGTTTGGGTAGAACTATATAGTAGCCTTGTAACTTAACTTTTTCTACAGTTTTTTGGTTAATAATTATGAATTAACCTTTAATTTTTGTTGCTCGAGTGTAATTAACCTGTAATTAGCCCCTGAAGTCCACCCAAGAAGGGGTTTCCAGACGCAACATTCACAAGACGTCTGTTTTGAACAGTTCATATCCCGTCCAGCAAGTGCAATAACTTGTTAAGGTATGGGTACCCAACCCTCCTCCCCTGGGGCCAGTACTAAACACGGCAAAGGGACATTCTTCCATTTGGCCGACAACAAACAGACGCTTAGGGCCAGTATCAGAACCCCTAAAGGTGTAGAAAAAAGCGGCTGAAAAGGTTATGCTGGGCATCCTGCAATGCTGTCGTGCATGTGCAGCGTTATAGGGCAGCTTTTGGTGAAATGTGGAGTTTGCTTCACCCAGGGGTGTCCGGGGAGCAGAGTCCATCGACTTAGGTTATGTTAGGCTACGGTATGTTGGGTTAGTATAGTTCCTTTTATAATGGGTTTCGTCATCCAACCCCTTCTTGAACATATGGCTCCCTAATGACTTGCGCATGTGCGTAACCGTTCCTTAACAACAAGATGGCGGTCCGGTCTTTCTCCCAATGATGCTCCCCAATCAGAGGTTCCCCAACCATTGAGTAGATACCCGGTATGAGGTTAATGATAATTGACCAACAATAAACAACTCCAGCTCCTTTATCAGCAACACTAAAAGTATAGGAAAAATCTATTTCCAAGGTAAAAATCAATGCGGAGCCATTGCTTAAAAATTCCAAATAATAAAGTTATTAATAGTATTATCAATAGATTAGCCTCTGTTAAGTAATTTTGTGAATATATACCACTGACAGACTACCCTAGGCCAGGCTTGAAGTTGGCATGCAATATACACGGCAAACTCAACCCATAGATAATGTGGCGAGCGTCTGGTTTGGTGAGGTCAAACATTTGTCGTGGGCTGCCATTCAGTTTTTCTGCTGGGCACGGCCATTGCCATTTTATTTTCTCATGAATTGAACGTACATTGCATTCAGTGTGCATTAGGCACAGCGTCCCTTTTACTGTACCTCCTTTCATATTCTCCTTCTTTCACCTTGCTTTCCTAAAACCTCTCCTAACAGTTGATTCATAGTGCAACTACGAGGATTTCTTCTTGTTACACCTTTCAGACCTTTTTATGGTCAATTTCCATTTCAGTGCTGCATGACCTCATAGGTCCCAGAACTTGGGCTTTGTCCTAAATTCTATATTTATTGTGTTATGCAATTTGGCAATTGATATTTGATTGCGAACACAAATTTTTGATCGGGTAGACTACAGGTGACGAAGCTCTCAAGAAAAACATTTTGCTTGCTTGAGTGTCATCTAATTGCATTAATTCATAGTTAATGAACCTGTTTTTATTTCTTATTTCTTTGGATTTGTTTCTGTCACGTACAGTGCGCTACAATCAGCCTCGTTAAGAAGAGCAACAGCTGATTAAACCTTTTGACAGATGTCATGTTTAACAACACTGCATTCAAAGTCTGTTATACAGACATCAGTTTTCAGCATCAAGCTGGGCATTGCAGATGGCTTCTCTAATGTACAATGAACTTTAAATCAGTATTAATCTATCATTATGATTGCTTCTCTAATTTACAATGAACTTTGAATCAGTATTAATCAAAACCATTATAAGCAATTCTTTACTTACTAAATAGCTTTTACAGTACTGTGCAAGGTCAAATATTCAAGTTAAGTTTTCTACAGAGATGATCTCTCAATATCTGAGTCCTCAAATAGAGAGATGGTCACAGCTGAACGATCATTCCAAAGCAACAAACTAGAACGCTCATGGAAAAGTGAAATATGTGTGAAAACTAATGTGGCCTCCTATGAACTAAGCTTATAAGAAGTAAAGTTATCCACACAAGTGTTACAGTGGGAATATGACTCTGGGTCTTGCCCATTCAAAGATTATAAAATGATCGTATATCAGTTTTTGAAATGAAGTCATTCCCTACATGAAGTTTATCAGTTTTTCGGTCTTGAAAGAGACTTGAGAAAAACAAAAATTACCTGTTTGTTCATGAGACTTACCTGCCAGATATATATATAGCTGTATTCTCCGAAGGTCCGACAGAATTTCAAATTTCGCGGCACACGCAGTGGCCGGTCAGGTGGTTAGTACCCATTCCCGCCGCTGGGAGGCGGGTATCAGGAACCATTCCCATTTTCTATTCAGATTTTCTCTGTCGCCGGACTGTCAACACCTGTTGTCAGTTCCTCCGCCTTTTGGATTTCGAAATTTGTTGTCACTTAAGTATTTTGGTTGTTTTTTGGTATTCGACTGGATCTGTGACTTGGCATACGCTCTTTGTGGACCGTTTTTGATTTTGCTTTTGACTTTTCTTATAATTAAGATGTCTTACCTCTAGCTATCGAGTCTGTAGCTTGGGTGAATGTAAGGTGAGGCTATCGAAGACTTTGATAGTTCCTCACTCTTTATGTATGATATGTAAGGGTGTTCAATGCTCTATGATAATCGGTAATGAATGTGTGGGATTTTCTGAGGGTGAGTGGAAGAAATATGAAGCCTATATGCTTAAATTGGAGCGTGATAGGCTGAGGAAATCTTCCTCCTAGAGTGCATCCTTAGTTGGACAGTCAGGGTTTTCTCCTACTAGTAACCCTGTAGTAAATTTTAGTACTAACCCTGTAGTTTGTTGCTGCAGAAGGTAATTCCCTGGCTCTCGTGTGGAGTCAAGGCGTGCTCTTGAAACTAAAGTGAATGCAATTCAAACGCATAGTGTTAGTGCTAGTGCCCCTAGTGTTGTGGAGGGGGCGTCAGATCGGCCCTATAATGCCTCTAGGCCTGGACCTCTGTCGAACTCCCAGGACCAGGGAGGGGGCATGTCGAAAGCCGCATGAGGGTTACGGGGGCTTCCCACCGATCTGGCGTCCCTTCGGCAGGTCCTGATGACGCCACCCAGGCTGCCAGGGATCGTGCTCAGGCACGCATCCTGAAGGATTGCTTCTCGTCCTCCGACACGTCCTCCCCGCCACGGGGTTGGAGCTCTCGGTTGGACTCTCGCCCTCTTAAGAGAAGCTTAGAGGAGAGGACGCTTCACGTCCTCTTCCTCTAGACGTTTGTACTCTTCCCCGAAAGTTGCGTGGATATTCCTCTGCAGAAGAGAATAAAGTGTTTTTCGCTTGATCACTCTACTCGACCCCCCTGTCGCGCTAAGGCAAGGGCTAGAGCTTCTTCCCCTGTGGAAGGAAGTATACGTCTCTCGCCCCTTTCCTTCTCTCAGGTTCAGCCCTTCTCCCGAGAGAGTGGCTTCTCCAACGCGTAAGATTTTGTTGGGTTTGCAACAACAGCTGGATGCTCTCATGAACCTTTCAAGATTCGAATCTGCCTGTTAAGAGGTACAGACTTTCACCTTCGTCTCCCGCTTCGGGAACGATACAGAGCGTCTGTCTTCTAGAGAGAGTGTTTAGTGGCTTCCTATTCGTCTTCCCCCCCGAGTTGAGGTGTTGGCCTTTTCTCTTGTCTCGCGCCAGGAGCGCGTCTTGCTCTTCGTGCGCTTCTCACGCTTCACGCGCTCCTCACCTTGACGCTCGGCGCGCGCCTAGCCATGACGCTTCGCGCGCGCCACGCTGTGACTCTCTTCTAGTACTTGCCACGGAGCCTCTCGCGCGTCACGCCATGACGCTCCGCGCTCGCTTTGCCGTATAGCTTCAAGTCTTGTGTTGACACCGCTCCAGTTGTTCTTCATGTCGCACAACTACCCGCTTCAACATTTGATGTCCTTATTTTAGCCAGTACTTGCTTCGGCAGTACATACACTAATTGGAACGATACAGAGAAGATTAGCATGGCTCTTGCGCAAGGATGACACGCTAATCGTGAAGCGTTCCACATTTTTTATGTTTACTATACGTACTCTAGTTGACGACTTCTTCGTTCGCGGGAGTTCCCGCTTACGTATCGGCGAATCGGAACTACTTTCACCACTCACTCAAGACCCACCAGCTGCGGAAGAACATCCTCTTTCGTCACAGCCTTTGTATGAAGAGAAACTTCTTTCGTCTTCTTCTTCCTCTGATTATCAGACTCTGGCTTTTTTCTTAGGGATCTGTTTCCTGAGACTTTTCAACCGTCGGCTCCTCTCTCTCCACCCTCGCAGTTGTCTTTGTCTTAAGGGGAGCGTTTGACGAAAAAATCGGAAATAAATTTTCTGGGATATTTTATATATGGCATCATACATATCCTGACTATCTTCTCAGAAAGTTTTATTTAAAAGTTCGCCACAGTTAGAAGTTATAAACAAAACAGTAACCTATCATAGTCAAATTACATTTTTCATATAATGTAATGATATTGTCAGTATATCGGTGGTAATTTCCTTTTAGCTATGAAATAATATCTAATGCGATCTATGGCAACCCTGTGGACATAGTACGCATCAGCGAAAGACAGGAATGCCGCAGGGCAGTCAGTGGCAGTCAGTAGCAGCTCAGAGCTTGACTAAGTAAAACGTCGCGCTGGCCAACCTCAGCCGTGTTTTGGCACTCGCTTCATTTAGCTTCATTTAGCGAAGTTATATTACTTTGCAGGTCTATTTTTTGGCTTTTCATTATGTCATAAAAACATCAAACTGTGTAACGGCAAGCAAATAAATACACAGAGAAGCAAAAAATATCGTTTTTCTCAAAACTAAAGTTATCGACATTCAAACTGCATCTCCTTCATAACGCTTGCACCGATCTCAAGTACAAAAAGTAAACGAAAGCTAAATGTTTGCATAACAAAGGGGCTTCCATGGGAAGCAACATGAGACCCGCACCACGAGAAAGAGTTTTTTTCCCGAAGGAATGTCACTTCCAAGAGAGGTAGCAAGTGACTCCCTTCATCTCCAGACTCCCTTTGCAACCAGGCTTCATTTTGCACAAGCCTGGAAAGAGTGAGGGGCAGACGTTTGGTCCCTCCTACTGTTAGAGAGATGTTACTTGATTCCCTTCCTGTCTCCTCTTTTGTTTTTTGTTTCCCAACTGCCTTCCTGTCAAACAGAAAATTGACCTGCTCGAACAGATGTTCGAGCGGAGAGCAGTGGAACAGATATTGGACTCGGTGTTCCCCGGGATTTTACTACAGATTGTTTCTAGTCCCGAAACTTTCAGTAGGCTGGAGACCCGTCTTGGACGTCAACAGGTCGAACAACTTGGTCCGGAAGGAAAAGTTCAAGATGGAGACCTCGCAGTCAATAGCCTACTAGGAGCCCTTCATCCCGGGGATTGGATGGTATCTTTGGATCTCCAAGATACTTATCTTCACGCCCCAATTCATCCACGTTCGGTGAAGTATCTCAGGTTGTCTTGGGGGACTAGACAGTTCAGGGCTCTCTGCTTTGGACTCTGCACAACGGCCATACCACGTTGAAAACACCGCTTCTCGTCCGATCAGCGAAGTTAAGCAACGTTGGGTCTGGTCAGTACTTGGATGGTTGACCGCCTGGGAACACCAGATGCTGTTGGCGTCACATTTTGCTCCGAGGGTGTTTACACGTCTCATGAAAAACGTTGCGATGCAGTTGCATCTGTCGCACGTCAGGATCTCACTCTACTTGGACGACTGGTTGATTCGAGCGTCGTCGAAGCGAAGGTATCTGGAGGACCTTCAGTTGACTCTGCAACTCGTGAAGTCCCTGGGACTTCTGGTCTGTGGAGAAGTCGCAGCTGATCCCCTCACTGTCCATTGTGTCTGGGAATTCAGATCTATTCAGCGGCTTTTATAGCGTCTCCGTCGCAAGAACGGCAACTTCTATGTACGAAAAAGTTTCGGCCTTCTTGGAAAAGGAAACATGCTAGGTGAAGGAAGGAATGAGTCTGCTGGGGACCATTTCCTCGCTGGAGAAGTTTGTTTTCTGGGGAGTCTGCATCTCAGGCCTCTTCAGTTCTTTTTGTTGGAGAACTGACAAAGCAAGGAAGACTTGAAAGAGGAATTGAGAATTCTTCCTTATATAAAGAGGATCTGTGGTGGTGGCTCGATCCAACGGAATTGCAGAAAGGGATCTCCCTCAAGCTTCTGAACCCCAACCTAGTGTTGTTTTTCCGACGGGTCGTCAACAGGTTGGGGGGCAACACTAGAGGGAGAGAAAGTGTTAGGAACCTGGAGAGAGGAACAGGTGTCCTGGCACATCGACTTCAAAGATTTGGCGGCTATCTTTTAGCTCGCCAATTCTTCGAGGTCCAAGTTTGCAATCGTGTAGTTCTAGCAAACTCGGACAATACTTGTTCCCTGTTCAGCCTTGCAAGAGAGATTATTCTTTGAGCCTATGCTCGCAACATTTCGATTCTCACAAGTTTTGTGGCAGAGGTCGAAAATGTTCGAGCAGACCTGCTCTGTTGGCGCCATCAACTCCTGCCGAAGGAATGGACCCTTCATCAGGAGGTTTGCCAAGATTTTTGGAAATTTTGGGGTCGCCATCTTGTGGATATTTTCACGACCTCAAGAACAGCGAGGCTCCCTCTGTAAAGCTCATCTGTACTCGACCCTGGGGCAGTTGCGATAGTTGCTCTTCCCTGGGATTGGACGGGAATAGATGTTTACGCCTTTTTCCCCGTTCTAAATTCTGGGAGAAGTCATACGCAAGTTCGCGGCCTCACAAGGGACGAGGATGACTCTCATCCCCATGTTTTGGCCTTCGAACCACTGGTTCTCGGAGTTTCTCTTCTGGTTGGTAGACGTTCCGAGGACCCTTCCTATGAGAGCAGACCTGCTCATACAAACCCACTTCACGAGATATCTTTGAATCTCCCCGCTCTGAACCTGACTGCTTTCAGACTATCGAAACTTGGTCAGAGCGAAGGGGTTTTTCTGGCCAGGTGGCACGGGCCATCGCTAGAGCCAGAAGTTCTTCATCTAAAGGATATATCTAGCGAAGTGAGCAACCTTCAAAGGTTGGTGTAGAAAGAAGGGCTTTTCCTCTTCCTCTATCACTGTGAGCCAGGTTGCGGATTTTCTCCTTTACTTAAGAGAAAAACTCGATATAGCAGTTCCGACTATCAAGTGTTATCGGAGCATGCTTTCGATTGTATTCAGACACAGAGGATTAGCTTTGTCTGACAATAAGGACCTCCACGATCTTACGAGCTCTTTCAAGACGTCCAAGGTTCCTCAGCTGATTTCCCCTGCTTGGAACTTGGACGTAATGCTCAAGTTTTTGATGTTTAGTCCTTTTGAGCCTCTCCACTCTGCATCTCTTAAGGATGTTACTCGAAACGGCATTCCTCGCGGCGAAGAGAGTGAGAGAAGTTCGAGGCCGTCATGTGGGCTTCAAGGAACACAATGCTGTCTATTCTTTAAGCCCTAAGTTCTTGGCTAAGAATGATAGGTCTTCTAACCCTTGGCCTAGACTCTTTGAAATTAAAGGTTTAGCAGACCTTATTGGACAGGAACCTGAGGGAGTTCTATGTCCAGTTAGAGCTCTCAAGTACTACCTTAAAAGAACACAGGACACTCGTGGTCCATTGGATGTTTTATGGTGTTCTGTGAGGCAACCAGTTAAACCTATGTCGAAGAATGCACTGGCATTCTTCATTAGGGACGTCATTAAGGACGCACACTCTAGTTGTGACGACTCCAACTTCAAGTTGTTGAGAGTTAACGCTCACGAGGTGAGGGCAGTTGCTACCTCCATGGCGTTCAAGAAAAATATGGTACTCAGTGACATTTTTAGTGCCACATTTTGGCGAAGTCAATTCGGTGTTTGCCTCACACTCTTGGCAAGATGTTTAGGTAGCATACGAAATTGCTTTTCGCTGGGACCATACATTGCTGCTTCAGCAACCTTGGGGACAAGGGGTAACTCTGATCCTATCCCCTTTTTTAATTGTGTTTTTGTGGTTGTTGGGTCGACTACTGGAGGCAGTCTTCCCAATCCTTTGCAAACTAACGCTTTAGGTGTTGGTTAGGTGGTTAGTAATGCTCTTTTGTCCTCTTTGTATGGGCTATGATCTAGTCACATTGTGGTCACGCCCCCGTTGACAGATCATCTAGAAGTCGCCAGCTATATAGGTCACTACCTCGCTGGGGTCTCTAGTAAAGCAGAAGCAGACTAGAGTGACAGTAACCACTCAGTCAGCTACGCTATCAGATAAGGAACCAAAATAATTTTACCAATAATTGGTTTTTTCCCTATTTCTTGGCTGTCTCTACCCCCCTCCAAAGGTGGTATTCAGCTATATATATATCTGGCAGGTAAGTCTCATGAACAAAATGATATTTTAATGATAAAATAAAGTTTGTTCATACTTACCTGGCAGATATATATATTTATATTGCCCTCCCTCCTCCCCTCAGGAGACAGTGGCGTTAGAAAATCTGAATAGAAAATGGGAATGGTTCCTGATACCCGCCTCCCAGCGGCGGGAATGGGTACTAACCACCTGACCGGCCACTGCGTGTGCCGCGAAATTTGAAATTCTGTCGGACCTTCGGAGAATACAGCTATATATATATCTGCCAGGTAAGTATGAACAAACTTTATTTTATCATTAAAATATCATTTTTATTGAAACGGAAATGCGTGATGCACTCATGTATACTCTTTAGTAATATAAACTAATAGATGTATAAATATACAAACAAAAGGAACAAAATAACTCACTAAATTGTATCACACATAAAAGTAATTAAAAATGCAAGATAAATCACATGCAAGTGAACTTTAATAAATTATACATAAATAAGAAAAAAAATAACTCAGTAAATAATATTGCACATATAAAAATCGTAAACCAAAAAAATAACATACAAGCAAACCAAAATTGCATGATGAATTACATGCAAATAAACTCTAATATAATTATAAATATGAGAAAACATAATACTAAAAAAAGGTTTTCTTCAAGAATTACACTCTAACAAAATAAGATGTTGAAGCAGCACCGTATACTCCTGAATTGCTACTCAGGTGTGCAAACATGCTGAAATATTCATGCACTTATAAGTTAAATCAAAGTTAAATCTAATACATACCACTGAACGTGTTCCTAACGCCAAATATGTCAGCTCCTGAGAAATATATTATTTTAATGTCTTTATGACAAAAAAAAATACATTGCATAGACTACTCTATAACATGAACCTGAGTCAGATTATATCAAATATGTGAAATCTTTGTTCGTTTTCTATTTTTACGGGGACCTGAGTAATTACCACCACTGTGTTTTCTTTTCCTTAATGTTCTGTTGAGAAATTTAACAAAATAATATATACGCATTTTTAAAAATATGTCCATCACAAACGCTGAGGTTATCTACATTAATTTGTTTAATAACTTGAGTTAAATTATGTTTTACATTGTCTTTCATTATTGACTCTACAATATTACTTTGAAATGCTGATTCGTAATCATTAATAATGTTAGTTATAATAGTCCTTGGATACCACAGCCATCTTCTTGTTTCCATATCTTTATTTCCCAGAAACAAGGTCAGATTATTTGAATCAAAATCTTTTCCATCTTCACAGATAAGTACTGCTGTGTAAGTTACTGCATTTTTCTCTATCAAATTGCGCCTATGATCAGATGTATTGTCTTTAGGTGTGTCAATACTATTGTCAGGAGCAAAGGGATCAAAATTACAAATGAAATCTTGAATAGATTTGGTCACTACTGGTTCTGTCTCGGCATTATCATCATCATTTGGGTTGAAGCTTGAAACAAATTCCTGAATTGCTTTAAGGGATTCATCATCATCTTCAGGTTCATCAATTATCAAATCTACTGGTGAATTGCCAACTGGACCTTCCAAAAGATTTTCAACAAATTCTTGGACCTGTTCCTCATCTGTCGCAGGGCAATCTAAATTAACAATATCTATATTTTCAAAATACTTTTTATTAAGTTTAGTTTCTAAGTCACAGATCTTCAAATATTGCAGTATTGGCGTGTTATCATCTATGCAGTTTCCGTTAACATTATTTTTCATGAGAGTGCTACATAGAGCATTTTTTATTGAGGTTTTAATTTTATATGAACTTCGTAGTCCACTAAAGAAATTTTCAAGACAATCTTGATTTATCCTGTTAGTTAAAAGGAATTTAAAACCCTATCCTTCATCTGGTTCCATAACATTTTAAGGCTAGAGATGTTTAAAAGCCAACCATCTATACATGGAATATTACTTTTAGTTCCAATAAAAGTTAAGCTTGACAGCATACCAGCCTTTTCAGATCAAAAATTAATATCACTAATTGCACATTTCCTCTCTTTAAAATGAAATACGCAGCTGCTGTTAAATACGTCAAAGAATTCATCAATATCATTTACAAATACTGCTGTATTTTCCGCTTCTTGCAGTAATGCCCCTAATGCTGCGTGTGTAAATAAACCAGCTGCTACAATACGGCTAAACACCTGTGCAGCTACATTCACTCTCGTTTTATCAAAACCGGTGTTGCAGACATGTGATGCTGTGAGTTTTGGTGCTAACCGTAGCCACATCTGAGAATCTGCTTCAGAAAATTTCTCTATACATTTCCATGACACTTTTCGCCCACCAACTTGTATGTCATATTTCTTAAAATTGTTTCTGATACTTTTCAAAAGGTGTGGTGTATCATGAAAGAAATACACATTTTCACCTTCATGTCAGAAAAAAGGTTTTTGTATGGAAATGTTAAGATTTTTAAACAACCTTCTGTTATTAGGATCTTGGTCACATACCAAAAATGTTGGGTATAAACATACATTCTTTAATTTACCAATACAGTCAGCTACCATATACATTAAGGTATCACCTTTTAATAGATTTTGCAAATAAAAAATAGCCCAGTACTTGCTTCCATTTGGAAGCCAAGCCTTTTGCCATGAAGACCATGGCATACTGAGCTGGGTCTTGCCCTTTGCCATACTGGCCAAGATCTTCAAATCCCTCCACCACAGCTTTACTTATGTTGAACTGTACATCAGATTTAAGGGATATAGCATCAAATATAATGCCACAGTATTTATCATTCTCATTCATTGATAAAGCTTTCTGCTTTAACAATTTAAAAACGGACTCATTCCAGCCAACATTAAAATCAATCTTGGATACCCAGTACCTCAGCATTCTCGTTGTTGGTAAAGTAAATATCTTGCTGATAAAGTTATATGCTCTGGGACTTTTGAAATAAAGTCCAAGAGAAAAACATTTTTGAGAAAGTGAATATCTCCTACTATATTTGGAGACACCTGCTAATTTCAATTGTTTTAAAAAATTCTATAGCTGTGCCACTTATATATTTGTCCAGTGCAAAAACAATTGGTACAAATATAAGAATAACTATTAAATTTATATATATATATATATATATATATATATATATATATATATATATATATATATATATACAATTTTTAAAACTTATTTATTTATTTAATTGTATTTCAGAACTGACCATTTATTGTGGAAAAATATTTTGTTTTGATCTCTTAAAAAAATTGATTCATGGTAACATCATACTCAACATCATCATCATTAGTAGTAGTTGTAGTAGTAGCAGCAGTATTAGTAGCAAATGCAGGTCTAGCAGTCATAATAGTTGTAGTAGGACTAACACTTGTAGCAGTACAACTAATATTATCCACAATGCTTGTTACTGTGGCATTACTGTACACTTCACTGCCAGTAGCCTTTGGATAACCATCAGTAAAATCTGGAAACGCAAATAATATGAAATGAAACGTATGCCATATTATACTTTTTCATCTGGCTGGTAAAATCATAAGTATTTTTTGCATAAATATTTACAAAAACACTACTAAACAAAATTTTCTTACCAATATGTGATTGAACATTTTCACTTAATTCAATATTTTCACAATCTTCTTTGGAATGTTCCCTGGTCAGTTGATAGATGAACCCTGTAGCCATAATACAGCTATTAGTCTAACACTTTTACACTGAAGACAAAGTGAATATATATGTAGCATAATATGGCAACATCTTAAAGGTCAATCTTTACCTACGATATGAATTCTAGTCAGTAAAAGCAAAACTGGAATATTTACCAAAAGCATAGACCATTTACCATGTTTCAAGGATGAAGCTCTTATCTCAGATTAACTACATTCAAGGTTGTGCAAATTCTCGTGTGGATAAGTCAGCAACCAGTTTGATGTATAATTTGCTTGGTGGTGTAGATAAATCTATTGATGTATCTGAAAATATGTATTTCAACAAGAAGTGCATTGTACAAAATATATGTATATAAATATATACACAAAAATATAGCACACAAAAGTCATTCTACTAGATTATGCACTGCAGTTATATAAATTATGAAAGACATTCATACATATGTGAATAGATACGTCCAAAATTGCACATGGACAAATTTTTATGTAGAAAAATATGTCTCACTGATGAAAAATTTGGATGAGGTTCGTCCATATCAAGCATCTAGGTGAACATATAATACTATATGTTATGCCATCCTATTTCACCAGCATACAGAAAAACATTCTACTACAGCACTCTTGAACGCATCACTTTAAAAGTTAGGTTAGGTTAGGTTAGGTTGGGTTAGGTTAGGTTAAGCAATGCAAAGTAACTTTTTGTGGGAATCACATCGAGATTATTTTTTAGGAAATCCTCTGGCTGTTTTCGGAGCTACAGCCAAACGTATTTCCTTGGCTGTGACTCGGCTACTCGTCTGGACTTGCTATTTCTAGAACTTTCTTGCAAGCAATGTCTTCCTAAGCTCTTGTGAGTTAGTCTTTACTATAATTTGCTCTATGAACCTCTGGTCTAGATCTCCAGATTCACAAGTTGAAGCTCATTTCCTTAACCCAGTCACAAATGAGTCTGCTGTCTCACCTGATTCCTGTGAGGCTTCGACGAGCTGATAACATTCAAAGTCCATATTTGCTTGAGGAGCAAATGGATTTGTGAGCCCTTCACTTGTCTTCTGTAAACTTCCCGAACTTCTAAACCTGCAGTGTGAAGTAACAATGGTTTCTGCTGATTTTTATCCATTTTCCCCAGTGCTTCTAAATAAATTTGGAAGCTGCTTCTCCACTTTTTCGATCTTTTACCCGCTGATTTTGGATCGTCGCCGATACTAAATCTGTCTAACCTCTGGACATCTATCGGCATGTTTGCTGCGACACTAATCAGTTTCGGTTAGGAATTTGGAAGTTTTTTCTAACCTTGTGGGCTATACTTTCATTGACATACCCTGAACACTTTTACTCTCTAAACCAACACTTTTTTATTCTCTTAACACTCCTGAATTGGCAAAGCACTGCTTGGTTGCTGGTTTGAGTGTGATGAAGCCATTAAGTTACTCAGTAAACTTTAAAAAAAAAATAAAGTTTGAAACAGAAAAATGTAATGCGGATGCCTTGCCCTAATCTTATATCCAATATCAGTGGGGCTTACTGATTAGTAGCACATATTTCATGTGTGTCAACTGTCAAATTCTAAATATGAACAACCAGACGACATGCGATATACCTACAACCCCATCCGAACACTGAGCGGTCAAACTATTGTGTTCACTTTGGAGTTGGCAACTAGTGTATTAACATTCGTATTTTGAGCCTTCCTATCTTCCTTCGGTATATAGTCTTTGGTTCAGGTTTTGTACAGCGTGCCTGTTCTGTTTGTACAGCGTAATGCGTTTTAGGATTCGAACACGTATAGTACTGTCTTGATTTTGCAACGTCCTGTACTTGAATAAGCACGAAGAGTACAGTAACCAGTTTACAAACAATTCGAAAGTACAAACGCCCGTCCGGAACGTAACTCGTTTGTGAGTAGGACGGCGTCTGTGTTTGTCTCTGCCAAGAGTGATAGTTTCTGTGAGGTTTCCTGACGGGTTTCAACTTATAATCGGTTATTGTCGTAGACGAACGACACTGTCACCTCTTCTTGCTGTACGTGACTTGGACATGTCAAGATGGATGTGGTATTATTCTTAGTCATTAGAGAGTTCGGTCCCTGTCAAACTTCTCCAGAGTTCCAGAGGTCCTTTGTTCCTCACGCCGTTGGGCTGTGGAACAGGCTCCCTTCCGAGGACATCCTGCGATTAGAACTTCAAAAGTTCAATGAAGATGAAATTCATTACTAACCTAATGCTATTCTCTTGGTATTTTAATACATTTTTATCTATTTATTAATTTTAATATTCTTTGGAAGCTTCAATTTCAAGGCAGTGGACCCTTTGGTGGGCTTCTTGTTCCATATGAATAGGGTTTCTTCCTCTTCTGAATAATAATAATAGTAATAATAATAATAATAATAATAATAATAATAATCTAGTTAGTAGAGGCATTCTTGTTCAGCAGATTTGATATATTCCATTTTTTCAGGTCCTTTTCAATAAGAAAATGTTAAAAGAAGATGCAATCGGGAATCACCTTATGGACCCCAGCGGACACGGAATCATATTACGTAAGTGCCGCCACTATTCCTAATTCTGACACCATTGTCAGATAGGTGGTGGACCGATTCCCAAAAAACGAAGGCTTCAAATGAAGCTGGAATGTCATAAACTGGAACCCATTTGCTTGTTGGTGTTTGTGCGAGCAGTCGTTTCTTTTCGGAAATGTTACCTGCCGTTTAGAACTCGTTCATTTATTGCTTCTGCTTCTAAGAGAGTTCCTGGACTCCTGTTTAACTGATGGTATTTCAGGATTCCTTTTTTTGGTGTCACTGGAAAGACGAAGGTCCTTAGAAAGGTTTTGGGAGATGGGGACGTCGGCCATTACGGCGATCTTGTACGTTGTAGACAGACGTTATCATATATAGATGGAAAAAGCTTCTAGATTTATCAGATATTGATAGAAAAAGCTTCTAAATTCTGTACTGGAATTCTCTTGTTCATTTGCTGTTGAATTCTGGAAGGTCGTGACTTCGATGCCGTTGTTCCAGCACGGTGATTTCCAAGTCTGAAAGTCTTTGACGTTATTAAAAAGCGTCGCGAACCTTTGCCCTTATACTTTGAAGGTCTTTTCTGTATGTAGTTTATTTGTTACTTTATTTCTTGGTAATTATTATTATCATTACTGATATTCTCTTCCGTGTTCCCATTTCATATGCTGACTCGTACGTTTGCGGCAAATTTGGTCTCGAAATAAGCGAAAGCCGCAACTTCATGTCGACGTTCCTCGTACCTTTTGTGGTACCTTTTCATTGTCGTTTCCTAATTGTCGGTGTCATCGTTTGAACGTTTTTTATTTGTTTTCTCGTCTGCCTCGGTCGACATGGGTCGTTTGGTTCCTCTACTCAGGATGTGTTGTTGAGAGGATTGGTATCGCTTTTGCTTTCAGAATTGGTGTCTGGATTGGTATCACTATTTCCTATCAGAATTGGTATCAGGACTGGTATCAGTATTGCTATCAGAATTGGTATCACTATTGCTATCAGAATTGGTATCAGGACTGGTATCAGTATTGCTATCAGAATTGGTATCACTATTGCTATCAGAATTGGTATCACTATTGCTATCAGAATTGGTATCATAATTGGTATCACTTCTGCTATCAGAATTGGTATCACTCCAGCTATCATAATTGGTATCAGTGTTGGTATCACTATTGCTATCAGAATTGGTGTCACAATTGGTATCACTTCTGCTATCAGAATTGGTATCACTTCTGCTATCAGAATTGGTATCACTATTGCTATAAGAATTGGTATCAGAATTGCTATCACTATTGCTATCAGAATTGGTATCAGGACTGGTATCACCATTGCTATCAGAATTGGTATCATCATTGCTATCAGAATTGGTATCAGGATTGGTATCACTATTGTTATCAGAATTGGTGTCAGGATTGGTATCACTATTGCTATCAGAATTGGTATCACTATTGCTATCATAATTGGTATCAGGATTGGTATCTATTGCTATCAGAATTGGTATCACTATTGCTATCATAATTGGTATCAGGATTGGTATCACTATTGCTATTAGAATTGGTGTCAGGATTGGTATCACTATTGCTATCAGAATTGGTATCACTTCTGCTATCAGAATTGGTATCACTCCAGCTATCAGAATTGGTATCAGGACTGGTATCACTTCTGCTATCAGAATTGGTATCACTCCAGCTATCAGAATTGGTATCAAGACTGGTATCACTATTGCTATCAGAATTGTCATCATAATTGGCATCGCTTCTGCTATCAGAATTGGTATCACTATTGCTATGAGAATTGGTGTCAGGATTGGTATCACTGTTGCTATCAGAATTTGTATCACTCTAGCTATCATAATCGGTATCAGTATTGGTATCACTATTGCTATCAGAATTGGTGTCGCTATTCTGCTATCAGAATTGGTATCAACTCCAGCTATCAGAATTGGTATCAAGACTGGTATCACTATTGTTATCAGAATTGGTATCATAATTGGTATCACTTCTGCTATCAGAATTGGTATCAGAAATGGTATAACTCCAGCTATCAGAATTGGTATCACTATTGCTATCAGAATTGGTATCATAATTGGTATCACTTCTGCTATCAGAATTGGTATCAGGACTGGTATCACTATTGCTATCAGAATTGGTATCATAATTGGTATCACTTCTGCTATCAAATTGGTATCACTATTGCTATCAGAATTGGTATCAGGATTAGCAACACTTCATGTTTCATCTCTTGAACAACAATAGTAAAAACAATTGGGTTTCGGTGTTTGCGAAGGAAGTCATTTCTTTCCGAATAACTTCTTCGCTTTACCCTTTGGGACTTTTTCGGGCATCGTCTCTGCTCCTTTTAGCAAGACGGGTATCGGTCTGCTCTTTGCCTGAGGGTATTTCAGTATTTCGGGATTACTGGAACATCGAATGCCCCTTGGAAATGTTTGGGCATTGCCGTACACTGCCGTTGCATTGGCCTTCCTGTACGTTGCAGACAAACGTTATCACGTGGAGACAGAAAGAGGAATAACAGAAAGCAATAAATGTAAGAAAAGGCGAATTAGAGATTGCTTTGAGAAGCATCGACTTCTGGGAAATTGCACGGCAGGACGGAGGGTCACTTTTAGCTCCGTAAAGTACCTGGGGTTGCCCGGACTGGAAGCTTTCGTTGAAAAAATATGCAATTTATGAATGATGGGGTCAAAGTGCCCAATCGGCAACCAGTTTATTGCATTTTGAATGTCTGTAAATTCTCAACTTTCTGCAGACAGTTTGGGTACTTCTGTAGACTGGCATCTGTTCTGTGGCGCGTCTCTTTGGCCCTCAGTTATTTTTCCTTGCTTCAAATTCTTTATCATTTTCCTTGCTTCAAATTCTTTATCATTTTCCTTGCTTCAAATTCTTTATCATTTTCCTTGCTTCAAATTCTTTATCACGACCTTGTTCTAATTGTGACCTCTGGTTTATGAACAAATCTTTGACCAAGTCTTTTGACCAAGCCCTGTTGTTGTCTAGAATCATGACCCAGTGATCTGAAACTTTTGTGTTGAACGTATCGTTTTCCTCTTGTGCGACCTTGGAAGACGATGCCCAAGGTTGAGTTATTTGTCGTTTTTACGGTGTAGTCTCTGAAAAAGTTGAAAGGGCCTTCTCAAAAGATTTGTCAGACTCCATCTTTGAATTCCCCAGTTTTAAGTCTGTTTTTTGCTCATGATTTGATCTTGAGTGCTCTGTATATTTATACAATTTCTTTGTTGCAGATATTCCGATTGTGCCGATGGTGATTGGTACGACATTATTGCACCGCTGAGGCCAAGCTGCGAAGACCTTCCAGTGGTCTTCTCATCAACTGTAGCCTCACTCGGGGGAGTACCAGCATCTAGATTCCATCCAGAACTCTAGTAATCTCTTTGTTCATTTGTCTGTTAAACTCTGAAATGGTCTTTTTGTATAACTCTGAGATGGTCTTATTGCATATGTTGCTGTTTCCAATGCAGGACCTTTTTCAAGTTCAAAATTGTCTGTGAAACTGACATAAAGAATAATGTACAATTGGCCTTGTAATTTAAAAATACAAAGTGTTTTTGTAAGTGCTATGTACTGTAATTTTTTAATGATTATTACGGTATTTTTGTACTTTTCTGTGTTCCCATTATTTTAGAGTGTGGAAAGTTGCTTTTGCAAGTCAGTGATTGATGTTCACTTGTTATAGATTGTTATAATTGTAAGAATTGAGTTTTCAACTCAATGCCCAGTTGGCATATCTTTATAAAGCCTTGTGATAAGTTGCAACTTTATTTGCACACCCTACCCACAGTGCAAAATTATGCAAAATTATAGAGCTGATGAAAATCTTACCTTGTAATCATCAATTAATCATGTTGGAATGTTGTCTAATGTTCAGATTCATTTTTGCCTTCATTAAAAACTGGTTTCGATCTGAATCAGGTTCATTTGAATGGTTCTTAATATATATTGTCAAACCTTTCTGCCATTTGTCTATTAATAATGAATTTCTCCATCTATATTTCTATAATTATTCTATGTAAAGCAAAGAATATAAAAGTTAAATTCAATTTAGCATTTTATTACTGACAATTGTCTCATTAAGAGTTATGACATACTGCAATTCCAATTAGCACTTGGACATTTTAAGTCCAGGATAATATGACAAATTTCATTGTAAGTTATGTCTGTGTGTCACTTAAGTGTGACGGATACAACTGAGGCCACTTGTACTTTTAAAGTGTAATTGTGTGGTTTCATGACTTGTCAGCAAACTATCAAGTATATATACCATTTTACCTATCAAGTATATATACCATTTTACCTTTTAAAGTCATTAAGGGCTTGGTACATTTGTGTAGAAATCTGTATTCATTATCAGTTGTGAACATACAAGCTCAAGGTGTGTTGATATACCAGGGGTGTAAGTGTATCTACACCTTACACTTAAACCTTGATCACAAATAAGAATAAACTTAAAAGTTAAATTTGTCAGTTTTGAAAAGCTACTTAAACCTTGATCACAAATAAGAATAAACTTAAAAGTTAAATTTGTCAGTTTTGAAAAGCTATAGGGGATAGGTGTATACTGTGTTCAGATCTAAAATGTCATAATCTCCAAGAATAGTTTTACACTCCAAAACTGAAGGTTCACTCAACAGGTTGAGCTATGCATGTGAAAACTTTGAAAAACTGCTAATATTTCACTTTCTGCAATACATGGACCAATGAGCAAGGCGATTCAGACTTCTGTGTTCAACCTCAAAGAAAATTCTTTTTCCATCAACCTATCACCTTTCTAATACACCTTTGTGAAAAGGTTTACAAGTAATCTGATCACCTGGGCCATACACAAAATTTAATCACTAAAGGATCTCATCATTGATCCTTTAATCCTGTGGTAGATTTGTTTTCAGTGACATTGACTCATTGGATGAGAATTTTGGCAAAAACAACAAAGGGTTAAAAACACAAGTAATTTTAAATAACTTATTCGTAATAAAGTTATAATAAAGTAGTTACAAATATAATACATGTAATGTAATATGCTAGATATCAGTCTCCTTTGAAAATAGCTTTTTAACACCAATACCAAAAAAAATTAGAATTTACAATTTTGGGAAATAGTTCCTTTAAAAATAGTTTGGTAACACTTCAAACAGCAAAAGATTAATGTACTAGAAGTAATTACAAAATTCTCTAGGTAAAGATTGTTAGGATGTACACAAACAGGTGATATATTCACAACAGAATCTATAAAAGTTCCTTTCAATAATTGCATTATAGAAAAATCTAAAATTCCTAATAAGAGAACAGGTGAAAGTTTCAAATCACAAAAATAGGGACTAGTTAATTAAATGTTCAGGACCCAGTCATAAAAGATGTTACCATAAGACTGGCATTTAACTAGACAATTAACTAGACAAACTAATAACTGCTTCCAAACAATTTGGAAATAGAAAAAGTCTAAATACACATTAAGTCAAACAGCAACAATAGAAAAAATTGAAAAACTAAACCCAGTTAATTACCTCAAGGTGAGGTGTACAATAGTACAATGTATGATTTATATTAAGTCCCACAAACCCTTAAAATTCCTAAAGTGTGGCATCCTTAAGACAATAACGAAGTTCCTTAAATAATGAAATCCTTAGTTCATAAATCCACCTGTACTAATGAAATATCAAGCATACATTGGCCACATTCCACCAGCACAGCCAAGCTTCAATTCTTCCCACTCAGCAGCCAAGAGAGAAGTCGGCTATGAACAGCACTTGAAACAGCAGACATCAGTACAGCAACACTTCAAAGCACAGCAGAAATCAGTCTTGTCACAGAGGTTCCATAAAACAGCAGAAACTGAACTTCCAGAGGGTAAGATGGCTTCCATCAGAGGACCCAGTCAGCAATCAAAGAAGAACTGAGTCTCTTAAATTTGTGGGTCCTTCTCATCGCCTCTGAATAATGGTCCCAAGGGCTGTGAAAAAGAATGGAGGAAGCTTTATGAAGCTTAGTTACCTCATCACACCAATAGGTGGCAGGCTGGTCACAAGTGGCCCCTCTCTTACCCTAAATTTAAGCAAAAAAAAAATAAAAAAAGATGTCAGATTAAATCTAATTATTTTTAATGTTAATTATTGCTTAAGTTAAAATTAAAGTTAATTCATGGGTCAGTCATGAAATATATGAATATATATACTTAAAATTTCCCCATAAAAACAATTAGCATTTATTTGCTGCCTAATATACCTTTGCATTAATGTACAATGATCTTAAGAAGCCATTTTAAGAATATGTGTTATATGCCAAATGACCTCTAGAGTATATTCACATAAATACAAATATCCCTTTTAATTCACTACTTCATAAATAAAGCTAAAGTCTCATTTAAAGTCATTTTAAAGCCCCATTGCCTTCTAATTCATTATCATGAACCTAAAAAATAGATCGATTTAAAGGCCATTTAATGCAATAAAACCGGTTTCTTAGCTGTCAAAATTGACCTTGAAAATGGAGTTGACCTTGAAAAAGTAAGGCTGTAGTGAATAGTGATTCCAAAAATGTTCAAAATTATATTTGTAATTTGTTGATAAATATATAATATAAAATTAAATAAAATCCATATAATTAATTAATTTAATCTTTGAAGACTGATTATATCGCCATTATAATGATCATAGATGTTTTTTTATATATGAAACATTACCGAAACATTACGAAAAGCGACAAATCTTGGGTGTCTAATGACACCTGCTGGAGCCTCCATATAATAGGTTGAACATGTCGGCTATGAAACTGTAGTGACTCAAAGAATAATCGAAATAATATTTATACTTTGTCGATAAAATTGTAATTTTTATTAATAAAATAAAGTATAAATGATATATATGATATTTTATCTTTTAAAAACTAATTATATTATAATTATAACTATTAAAAATGTCCAATACTTAAGAAGCTTTACCAAAATATTACGAAAACGCCTTTGAGAAGGCTGTACTGCAAATCAAGTTGAAAAACAGAGTCAAAATAGGTAATTTAACGAATATTATCGTGTTAAAAGCTATAAAACCACAATATATAACAACTATAATGCGTATTTCATCCTTAGAACGCGTAAAAGCTCTCCTACGCGCGCGCACAGCCTCGAAATACGCAAAAATAAAAGCGGGGCTGTGACGTCATCATCCAGCGAGGCCGGTGCCTTCGTAAACAAACCCTCCTTCTTCGACTTAAACGGGTAATTCTCGTCATTATTTATAATTATTTCATCCCCAGAAGCTGTTTATTAGTTAATTAGACAATTATTAACATTTAGGGATCATCAACTCGTTCATTAGACCTCGATTTTAGCGTAAATAAGCGAGAGTAGGAGGGAGGACTCCTCAGTCGAGGGCCAGCTTCCGTGCAGGCAGGTCGCCAAGGGATCGTCTCGTGACCCCTGTAAGTTACAGCACAGCATCTTTTTCACAGAGGAAATGCTGTAAAATCACAGCATTTATGTCAGCATTAGCCGTCTAAGAAGAAGCTCTACCGAGAGGAAGATTATTGAGGAGCCTGACTCAGAGCTGGGTGAGCCCTGTGCAGTGAATTGGCAGAATGGCGGCTGTGCTTAATCACGTGGGAATCGGAAGGAAGGAACGTCTGAAGGTGGAGACTCCAGATCGGTTATATAGCTCCAGAAATTGCAACCGTGTCGCTTGCGAGATTATTCGGCGTTTTTGCTTTCCTTTTTGCAATTTAGCCGAGCAGGGTAATAATTTTGATCGAGGGAGCCACGACACTGTTGGTGAAAGCGTGCGTCAAGAAGCCTCACATCTGCAATTACTGAACTGTCCTTAGTTGAGGCGCTCCGTTGGCTACTGTTTGCGTCATCTCCCCCACAATCCGTAGATACTGACAGAGACGCTGTGCACAGACAGTACTGTAGCTACAGAACAGTGCGCAAAAAACGACATTTTTGATCACGGGTGGTGTTATGACCCGTGTTGGGCCGTAGTGCAGGTTCTTATGCACTAGAGATGATTACTCAGTGTTGTTACCAGGTACACAGCAGAACTTAGTCAGTGGAAAGGAAAACACAGGGAAAAACTCTACAATATTTATAACAAACAAAATTACAACAAGAAAAAAAACCTTAAGTCAACCTTGTGAGTGCGGAAGATATACTGAACCTCGTAAATCCCGTGGGATTCCTAACCACTAAAACTGAGGACAATAAACATGGGTACACAGGGGCAAAAATGATGCCCAGAGCAATAACTGGCCAGAATAAAAATCCTAATACCTCTGACTATAAGAATATGAAATCTCCCACCTAGGATTTATAAACTGAGCTTAAACCTAAAGATGAGCAAAAGGTGCAACAAAGAGACTGCCAAAAAACCCATTACAATATACATAGAAAAGATTTGTTCATTCACCAAAAAAAACATTAAATTTCAAAAAAAAAAAATGGCATGAAATGTGTTGCCTTAATGAGGGCCGTGATCCCAAGCACCAGGACTGCTATCAAGGGAAGACTCCGATACAGGTCACCACAGGTGGAGGACAAGTCGGAGACGTCCCTGTTAATAAAGTAAGGCCAAATCCCTACCTGATATCTGTCTCCCTACAGTCCCCCTTACGAGCCTGAATGCTCCCACTGCTGCGGCAAAAACGGGCGTCCTGGTAAACACAGTTTTAAATTGTGCTGATTGACGCCGCTTGCAGGTTTGGTTGCGTCGGCCCCCCTTGTGTAGGAGTCGACTCATTCTGTCGGCCTGGATGCTTCTGCTTCCAAGGGATGGCAACTTGCTTGTTGGGGGGGGGGGGAGGGCGTCCCCTCAACCCTTAATGTTTTAGGACGAGGCAGAGACATTCGCACGGAGCTACGGTTGCAAAGAACTTCTGAAATTCTTGAACTCGTGAATTTTATCTTTTTTTCCCATTGCATCACGAAGCTATATTGCAAACATTGCAAGAATACATTGCATTATCCACTGCAGTTATCATCTAAGCATTCGCCCAGAATCCTCGCTGTTTAATTATCTCCTCTTGCCATTTTTTATATCTTGAAAGACCATATCCGTAGCCATGTTACCTCGTAGGTGTCGCCATGCAGTAGGACGAACCCCCGGGCTCTTGCATTAAGGGATGTGGGTCCTGCTCGGCAGCTTCTTATTCCAGACTCGTCAGCGTCTTTAATCTGTTGCGTCTCAAGTCTTTTATTAATTATGTCTTGCTTTTCTTATTCTGCTAAAAGATATTTACCGAAGGTTTAGCACAGCTGACCGAAAACCTCGCTCAAATGATGTCAGTTCCTGAATGGGGTCAGCAACTGGCAAATTCTCCAGGTTCCTTTTTTATGAGATAGGTCACAGGCTCTCCGGAACCCCATAACGTCACCGTCATTTCTAGGCCGTGTGGAGAAGTAAGTACAGGCAGTCTCCGGCTTACGTCGGTGGTTCCACTCCGACGCCGCGCCGTAACCTGGAAAATGACGTAACCGGGAATGTCACAAGAAAAATGTATAAAAACGAGAAATAAAGTGATGAAAGCTTTACCTTTAATCCTGTGGGTTTACTGTACAGTAATTTACTTGCATTCTGATGTGGTATGCAACCAAAAACCTCCAAAGTTTGACTTTTATATTGTAGCTGTATTTATGTACTTTTACTGGTCTGTCGCAGCATAAGACAGCGACGTAACCTCGGAACATCCGCTGTAACCTGGAACTGGTTTTTCTATTAATATATTTGAAAAGCATCGTAAACTCAGAGCAACATAAAATTGCGACGTAACCTCGGAACGTCCGCCGTAACCCAGAACTGATTTTTTCATTAACATATTTGAAAAGCGACGTAAGCTTGGAACAGCGTAAGACGGCGACGTAAACCCGGAACGACGTAACCCGGGGACTGCCTCTATTCCACTTGTTGCTCTCTCTCTCACCTCCAGTGTGTGTTTTAAGGACGGAATCATTTGATAATAACACGATCTGCTTTCCGAGGATAATTGGAATCGCTCGAACCGTTGGGCTGAAAGTATCCGCTTGCAATTGCATTGCGTTGACGACGTCACAATATGTCGTCTAGATCTGGAGTTTAAATCGGTACAGTTCTAGATTCAGAAGAAGTGTGGAAGTGCTGCCCGCAGGAACCTAACAACACCTCATTGCATTTGTCGCGCTTTAGCTCTCCGTGGCTCAATCCTTCTTTATGAGAGCGGCGGTTATGACTTGGACCATCGACGGATGGCCTCTCGTTTGTCGCTTTTGCGCAAGTTGTATCTCGACGAGATCTCTTGCATTCGCAGTTGATCCCCGATTCCCGTTTTCCTGCCGAGAGCGAGATTCGCTGAACACCAGAAGCATCAATGTGCAGGAAATGCCTCTCGCTTCGAACTTCTCGGTTCCAGAGGTCCTATAATCCTCACGCCATCTCCCTGAGGGCGTCGTGCGATGGGAACTTCGGAAGTTCGAGCGGAGGTGCGGTGCGTTACTGCCCTAATGCCATTCTCCTGGTATTTTAATACATTTTTATCTGTTTTTTAATTTATTGATTTATATTTTCTTTTCTTTATCTATTTTCCTTTACCTCCTCTTACTTTGACCAGCGTTCATCTACTGAATTATAATAATAATAATAATATTTATAATAATAATAATAATAATAATAACAACACAGGTGTGCGCACTTCCTCGTCCAGTGAGGACGAGCTTTCTTTTGAGGTCGCGTGCGATGTTGACATATAAGTTACGGAGGGTGAAGTTAGCTTGGAGTCTCGGTATTATCTGGGTCGCAGGAGCTGGATGTGAGCTTCTTGTTCAGAGGAAAGAGTAATCTGTGCCTTGTGTGTTCTTGAGGGCAATACATTCCACAAGGAGTCCAGGAATCCTCTCGAGTCTCGCAGCGTCCCATCGACCCCAAGCTGCGACCTCTTTCGTTCCTTTTACTGTACCTCCGTTCATGTTCTCTGTCCTCCATCTTACTTTCCTCAGCTGTCTCCTGACAGTTTTCCTCCTGTTAGACCTTCCAAACCTCTTCATCCTCTCAGTTTCCCCTTCGTAGACCCCAGGGCTTGGCCCTTGGCCCGGATTTTATCTATTCCGTTCCATTCCAACAAGGAATCCTCTCTACCAAATAAAATACCAAAGGGGCTTTGGGAATGCAGGATTCCTTCCTTGTTGTGGCCAACTTTGCTCTTTCTGTTTGCTAAATGGCCGTCAGAGAGGACGACGTGTTTCATGTTGGTTCCTTGGGTACGAGTGCGTGGCGGTACAGTACAGGCAGTCCGCGGTTGTCGGCGGGGGTTCCGTTCTTGGCGGCACGACGATAACCGAAAATCGCCGGTAACCGGAAGCAAAGTCTGCGGGCTCCGAAAAATCGTACGGTGCCGACGACCGTTATCGGCGCCGTAATGAAAAATATAATTTGTTTATAGGATTTACTTAAGCAGTACAGGCAGCCCCCGGTTTACGACGGGGGTACCTTTCCTACGCCGCGTCCTAAGCCGAAAAATTGTCAAAAATCCTAAGAAAACCTTACTTTTAATGCTTTGGACGTATTGAAAAACGATGTAAATGCATTTTTATTGAGTTTTCCATCAATAAAACCTCCAAAATTTTATTATTCTGCCGTTTTGTAGCCATATTTCTTCCGCCGGATCACCGTCGTAACCCCTGAACATGCGTCGTAAACCGGGAAATAGTTTCTGATGAATATATTTGAAGAGCGTCGTAACCTCAGAACGCCGTAAGCCGGACCCGTTGTAACCCGGGGACTGCCTATTCCTTATCCTTGACTCTAGCCTGAACAGCAGTTCTGCTAAGTCCAAGGGCACGGCCGATTTCAGCGTTCGCCTCGCCTGAAAGAAAAGCATTAGCTTAAGCGAGGCCGGGCATTTCTTATAAAAAATTAGGCTACATGTTGTGCCCCTAATCTGCATCCAGTACACACAGTACTGTGCTGTAGTAGTACACTGTACATTCGAAAGACTGACGTAAATATAATCTTTAATAGGGTGAAATATTGTCCATGACGCATCAGTTGCTAAATTTGTACTTTTTCACTCAATATTTAATTGGTCGAGCAACAAGGAAACGAAAGTTGAAGAAACCTTTCAAAAGATTGAAGTTTCACTAAAAAAGTGAGTTACCGTAACTGCCAGCCGAAATAAAATACTGTGTACTGTGCTGTACTGTATAGTAAGCACGTGAAGTCTTTGTACAGCACTGTACGTACTGTGAATGCACATTTTTGGATGTGTGTCATGCAAACTGTACAGTATTTTGATTCGATATTTATTCGGTCAAACCGCAAGAAAATGGAATTTTGGGAAAGTTTGCAAAAAATTAAAGTTTTATTAACAAAATGTGTTATAATTAACTGCATAATTAATAATATATAACCATTGAAGTCTTTGTAAATGCATTTTTTGGTAGGGGGTCGGGCGCCTTCGTCGCAAATGCTACCGCGTCACGGCCAGATACATAACAACTCTTTTATAAAAATGTGGGATTTACTTTGCCTAATCCTTTACTATGATCTGCACAGTAGTTCCGCAGAATTTCAATGCCAGATCCGACGAACGTACGAGTAAACCTCAGCCTGACGGCAATGGACGCCCATGTCCGAACAGCCTTTTTCAGATCGCCTGACGATGTCGTATTTCAGCTCCATCGTTATAGACTTCCTTTTCGTCTGGCACCTCCGTCGGGGCTCGGGACGGAATCGCAAAAGTCGACATGGCGGGAGTAGAGTCGGCGCCACCCATCTCGGCAAAAGGGACGCACAGATCGACGGAAATGTGCTTTCTGAGGCTGTGGGTTGCTTGGTATTCATCCTCAGCACGCATGCGCGATTGACCCAAGCAGCGGGCGGTCCGTTTTGCGGTCAAGTGTAGTTACAGGACGCTCGGAAAGGAGTTCCCGTCTACTGCGAGGGTGGGGGGGGTCTCGTATGCCGCCAATAACCGGTTATTGGCGACGATAACTGGTTATCGGTTAAGTTAACCGATTATCGGCATCGATGACCGGACGGCGCCGATAACCGGACATCGAGCCATTTAAAAACCCGTATTTTTTTATTAATATTTTTGAAAACCGCCTTAAAACCGGATCTCCGCTAACCGAGTCTGCCGACAACCGGGGACAGCCTATATTATTATTATTATTATTATTATTAAAAAGGATGGCTGTATTATGCGAATTTATCTTATATATATAGTGTCTTTTCTATCCTCCTTATGATTCGCTTTTCAGGCTCAGCGATGTTAGTCAGTAACTGGCCGATATTCATGTTGGAAAAGGACAGTGCGGAATATTGGAAGTCTTTTATTACAATATTCAATCAGAAATCGTTCGTCTGGGTTCAGGTTCTATTGTAGGTACCGTCGACATGTTTCGACCCGCTCGTTGGTCATCCTCTGGACGTGGTTGCAGGAGGTCTGAAGAAACGATGTGCTCGGGTTGGTATTTATAGGGGAGGTCATGATCGGTGCTGAATTATGATTGGCTGCCCGGGGCATGTACCCTCGGGCGGAGCCTTCCCATCCAAGTTCTGTTTTCGTCTTGCGTGCGAGCGGCGTTGTAGTGCTGAGGATGAAGAGAAGAATTTCGATCCTCGGATGCCGAATTTTGATTTGCTCGTACGCTATGGGGATCGCTCGGTGCATGTCTCCTGGCTGCCGTGGGGAGGAGAAAGGTTTCTTGCGTAATGTTGAGTGTTGGTTTCTCCTTCCCAATGTGCAATGCTTCCAAGAGGCGTAGGCGGCGGTGGTCGATAATTTGGTCGATTACTTCGATGTTCGAGATTATGTCTTTTCTTGCTATTCTCTGGTTATGGACGGTCCTGGCATGATTAAAGATAGCCCCCTCTTGGGCGTGGCAGGAAATCCTTTTGATAAAACGAGGGTCTACTCCCTTCATATTATTATTATTATTATTATTATTATTATTATTATTATTATTATTATTAGTATTATTATTATTACTTGACCCAATTTCAGGACTCTTTTTGCGTATAGTCGCTAAACAGTAATGTACAATCACTAACCACTTACATTTACTATACACTTACACTCATTAAGCGCCCACACTTACTACACACTCACACCCAATAACACTAAAGACTCGCTGAGTACTCAACACTCACTGTACCCATTCACTCGATGAACATTCACTACACACTCGCCCAGTCCTAAACATTCACTGAATACTTACACACTAAACATTCACTAACATTCACTAAACATTCACTAACTTTCACTAAACGTTCACTAAACCCTAGACACTCACTAAACATTCACTGAATACTTACTCACTAACATTCACAAAACATTCACTAAGCATTCGCTGAATACTTACACACTAAACATTCAATAACATTCACCAAACATTCTTTGAATACTTACACACTAAACATTAACATTCACAAAACATTCTCTAAACCCTAAACACTCACTAAACATTAACTGAATACTTACACACTAAATATTCACTAACATTCACAAACATTCACTAAATACTTATGCACTAAACATTCACTAACATTCACTGACATTCACTAAACTTTCACTGAATACTTACACAATAAACATTCACTAACATTCATTAAACCGTAGACACTCACTAAACAGTCACTTAATACTTACAGAGTAAACATTCACTAACATTTCTCAAACATTCACTGAATACTTACACATTAAAATTAACTAACATTCACTGAATACTTACACACTTAAACACTCACTAACATTCACCAAACATTCACTGAATACTTACACAGTAAACATTCACTAACATTCACCAAACATTCACTGAATACCTACACACTAAACATTCACCAACATTCACTAAACATTCAGTAAATGCTTACACAGTAAACATTCACTAACATTCATCAAACATTCACTAAACTGTACACTCACCAAACATTCATCAAACATTCACTGAATACGTACACACTAAACATTCACCAACATTCACTAAACCATAGACACTCACCAAACATTCATCAAACATTCACTGAATACGTACACACTAAACATTCACCAACATTCACTAAACCGTAGACTCTCACTAAACATTCACTTAATACTTACGCAGTAAACATTCACCAAACATTCACTGAATACTTATACACTAAACATTCACTGAATACTTATACACTAAACATTCACTGAATACTTATGCACTAAACATTCACCAACATTCACCAAACATTCACTGAATACTTACACACTAAACATTCACTGAATAATTACACATTAAACATTCACTAACATTCACAAAACATTCACTAAACCCTAAACACTCACTAAACATTCACTAGCATTCACTAACATTCACCAAACATTCACTGAATAATTACACTAAACATTCACAAAACATTCACTAAACCCTAAACATTCACTGAATACTTACACAGTAAACATTCACTAACATTCACTAAACACTACTGAATACTTACACAGTAAACATTCACTAACATTCACTAAACATTCACTAAACCCTAAACACTCACTAAACATTCACTAACATTCACTTAAACACTCACTGAATACTTACACACTAAACATTCACTAACATTCACAAAACATTCACTAAACCCTAAACACTCACTGAATACTTACACACTAAACATTCAGTAACATTCACTAAACCCTAAACTAAACATTCACTAAACACCTACTCATTGAAATAATAATAATTGTTATTTAATAGAACACTTTTGTTATAGAAATAATTGATTAGTTAATTCCAATAAGTAATCTAATAATTAGTTAATTAAAATAATCTAATTAATTAAAATAATTAATCTAATGATAGTTAATTATAAGGGTCTACAAACCTGTCAATTACGCCTTTAACGAGAAACTGGCGGCCATTTTTAAGGTGTTATTTAATTTCTATTGAATTGATTAGTTATTGTTAGATAATTGTTATATAATTAATTAGTTATTTAATTATTTATTATTTAATTATTTCATTAAACATTTGCTTGATTGTTATTTTATTGCTTTCTTCACGTCTTGCAAATTTGGTCGATGTTGGTCCGGAGGTTAATCAGTAGTTCTGTTATTATTATTATTATTATTATTATTATTATTATTATTATTATTATTATTCCTTTATTACATTTTTATATCATTTTTCAGATCTCCTTCTCCCATCGACCTTAAGCCCCACAACGGAGGCTGAACGTGACCCCAGATTTGCCGAAATTTCAGGCCACCAATCCCCCAAATTCACAAAGCCCCTTCGCCTCTTCACCCCCCCCCCCCAACACCCCGTCACGACCCTCTTCTCAAAAGCCAAAAAATCCTCTCTAGGATTCGTTTCCTACGTCCTGGTTCCCGTCGACTCCTCTTCCGTCCTCGGTCCTCGCAAGGTGAGCATAATGGCGGTGAAATTAACTTGAACTTTGACTTAAGCAATAATTGACATTAAAAATAGTGTTGAAAAGATATTCAATGGGTAATGACGGTATAATCTGGAAGTTTATAAACCTCTCTTACAACTTGGTGTATTGGCAAGATTTTGTTCAGTAGTTTTAGATATAAATTCTGAAGTGCGGATGGATTTCAGCACGTTTTAGAGAGCAGCGCCTTGAAATGACATCGTCAGGATCTGATTAAAGATTTTCCTTTCAGAATGAGCACCTAGGAGAGGACTCTTGCTGCAGAGAACTAAATGTCGAGGAGCTGCTTACTTCTGATGCTTGAGTGGACCAAGATGACCCATTATCACCTGGAGCCACATCCTGTAATGGTAAGGCCTAAATAAAAATAGAACTGTCCTACTGAATTTGGTGTGAACGTCAGACCAGTTAAAGACTGCGTTTGCTTAAGTGGGTAACGTTGAATCTGGTACAGTTAGGAGCACTTTTGCTCGCCATGAACTCGGGTTAAAAACTGCAAATTGACTGCTTTGAACAATAGGTCAGATTCGATAAGAGTCGGTTATGGGACTTTTAGAAGCATCTGAGAGCTGATGACATTCTGCACTGGTAGTTAGTCTGTAGTAAAGCGTGCTGGTAGAACTTTTGGCTAAGAATTCTCTGGAGAACTAAATACAAACTAAAATGTTAAATAATGTCAGATATTTTTGGTACAGGAAAGATGACACTCGCTGCACCCTCAAGGAAATCTTTGTCGGGTTTTGTTAATCTTGGGATTTTCTGAGGTCAGTTCCTGGGATTCAGTATAAGAAAAATAATTTACGAGCAGCACAGGCCCAAATGACTCAGGTCAGCCGTTAGGACACCAAAACACCGACTTTATGAATCGTTGTGGTTAAAGTTTGATGGGCCGCGTCTCACAGCATTATACCGAGACCACCAAAGGATAGATCCATTTTTGGTGGCCTTGATTGTCCGCTGTACAGAAAACTATTGAGGCTAGAGGGCTGCAAATTGGCATGTTGGTCACCCACCCTCCAATCACCAAACATACCAAATTGCAGCCCTCTAGCCTCAGCAGTTTTCATTTTATTCAAGGTTAAAGTTAGCCATAATCGTGCTTCTGGCAACGATATAGGATAGGCTACCACTGGGTTGTGGTTAAAGTTTGATGGGCCGCGTCTCACAGCATTATACCGAGACCACCAAAGGATAGATCTATTTTCGGTGGCCTTGATTGTACGCTGTACAGAAAACTACTGAGGCTAGAGGGCTGCAATTTGGTATGTTTGATGATTGGAGGGTGGGTGACCAACATGCCAATTTGCAGCCCTCTAGCCTCAGTGCCCTGAAATCCAGAGATTTAATAGACATATTCTGGCCACTGAATCAAAGGTTATGTGGAAGGATATTATTAATCTGCCTCTTAGAATATTTTTTAGTTTATTTTGGAACCAAAATTGAAAGGATTAAGTTTTAATAAACTAAAATGAGAAAATTTGCAGTAAAGGTGGCCAGTGATTATCGAGGAACACATCACACTTGGAATCTCCTGCTTTTAATAACAAAAAGAGCCTGACTCTATTCAATTAAATGGCATATAGAACCTAACCTAACCTAGAGGCATTAAAGACAAACTAAATATTGAACTCTATTATGTTCTTAAGAGCTTTGGCGAAACGGCTCTCTGTGGGAAATTGTTAGAGTCAAGACCTTCTTTAGGTTATTTGAATGACTTTCTAATTGACACTTTCTCTATACTTTCTTCCTGTTCACGGAGATAGAGTCATCTTGTAGAGTCAGTGTGGACCTTTGCTCACACAGGCCTAGTTTCAGGAACATTGTTAGAGTCAAGACCTTGACTCTAATTGATACTTTCTCTATATTTTTTAATATATATATTTTCTCCTCCTCTATTCTCAGGTCGTTCATAGAGACAGAGTCATAGAGTCATCCTGTAGAGTCGGTGACTCAAAAAACGGACGGCTGATGTAGGCCTTGTTTGACTCTGTACATGACCACCAGGGTGAGTACAGGTGTTTGTAAATGAGGAACATTGTATATTTAAGTATATTTATATTTAAGTATATTTAAGTAAATATAAAAGATATTTAAGTATATATTTCAGTATATTTATATTAGGTATATTTAAAAGATATTTAAGTATGTATTTAAGTGTATTGATATTTAAGTATATATTTAAGTATATTTATGTTTACTTACGTATATTTAAGTATATTATATTTAAGTATGAATATTTAAGTATGTTTAAAAGATATTTAAGTATATTTTAAGTATATTTATATTTAAGTATGCATTTAAGTATATTTATATTTAAGTATATATTTAAGGATATTTAAAAGATATTTAAGTATATTTATATTTAGGTATATATATTTAATTATATTTATATTTAACTATGTATTTAAGTATATTTATATTTAAGTATGTATATTGAAGTATATTTATATTTAAGTATGTATATTGAAGTATATTTATATTTAAGTATGTATTTAAGTATATTTAAAAGATATTCAAGTATGTATATTTAAGTATATATTAAAGTATATTTGTTTTAGTATATATTTAAGTATATATTTGAGTATATTTATATTTAAGTATATTATATTTAAGTATATATATTTTAAGTATATTTAAAAGATATTTAAGTCTATATTTGAGTATATTTAAGTATGTTTATATTTAAGTATATGTATATTTAAGTATATTTAAAAGATATTAATCAAGAAAGGTGAAACAGAGAAACGATTTAGGTAAATATTAGAGTCCTCTAAGGTACTCTATAGGCCTATACCTTAAGGCAGTTTTGCCAAAATAATCGCATTTTAGAGCAGAATAGAAACTGATCTATAAGTGTATAGAAGTTTATAGGAGTTTATAGATAATTTTTTCAATATATTTCATTGTTAAATTAAGGCGAAGTTAGATAATGAGCCTCAAAATTCATTAAAAAATGTTAAATATTTGTAGGGGATTTTTGGGTCTGGCGCCATCTTGATTGAGTCTTTGAAATAAGGTTTTATTATTATTATTATTAACATAAATTTTGTAACTCTCTCTCTCTCTCTCTCTCTCTCTCTCTCTCTCTCTCTCTCTCAGTTCCTTTAATAGGTAAATAACCACCCCAGACCCCACCTCCTAAGTGACCACGACCAACAACAGTCGACCACCTACCATGTACTTATTTTCAATTCTCTCTCTCTCTCTCTCTCTCTCTCTCAGTTCCTTTAATAGGTAAATAACCACCCCAGACCCCCCCTCCTAAGTGACCACAACCAACCACAGTCGACCACCTACCATGATGTACTTATTTTCAATTCTCTCTCTCTCTCTCTCTCTCTCTCAGTTCCTTTAATAGGTAAATAACCACCCCAGACCCCCCCTCCTAAGTGACCACAACCAACCACAGTCGACCACCTACCATGTACATATTTTTAATACTCTCTCTCTCTCTCTCTCAGTTCCTTTGATAAGTAAATAACCACCCCAGACCCCCCCTCCTAAGTGACCACAACCAACCACAGTCGACCACCTACCATGTACATATTTTTAATACTCTCTCTCTCTCTCTCTCAGTTCCTTTGATAAGTAAATAACCACCCCAGACCCCCCCTCCTAAGTGACCACAACCAACCACAGTCGACCACCTACCAAGTACATATTTTCAATACTCTCTCTCTCTCTCTCTCTCTCAGTTCCTTTAATAGGTAAATAACCACCCCAGACCCCCCCTCCTAAGTGACCACAACCAACCACAGTCGACCACCTACCATGTACATATTTTTAATACTCTCTCTCTCTCTCTCTCAGTTCCTTTGATAAGTAAATAACCACCCCAGACCCCCCCTCCTAAGTGACCACAACCAACCACAGTCGACCACCTACCAAGTACATATTTTCAATACTCTCTCTCTCTCTCTCTCTCTCAGTTCCTTTAATAGGTAAATAACCACCCCAGACCCCCCCTCCTAAGTGACCACAACCAACCACAGTCGACCACCTACCATGTACATATTTTTAATACTCTCTCTCTCTCTCTCTCAGTTCCTTTGATAAGTAAATAACCACCCCAGACCCCCCCTCCTAAGTGACCACAACCAACCACAGTCGACCACCTACCAAGTACATATTTTCAATACTCTCTCTCTCTCTCTCTCTCAGTTCCTTTAATAGGTAAATAACCACCCCAGACCCCCCCTCCTAAGTGACCACAACCAACCACAGTCGACCACCTACCAAGTACATATTTTCAATACTCTCTCTCTCTCTCAGTTCCTTTAATAGGTAAATAACCACCCCAGACCCCCCCTCCTAAGTGACCACAACCAACCACAGTCGACCACCTACCAAGTACATATTTTCAATACTCTCTCTCTCTCTCTCTCTCAGTTCCTTTAATAGGTAAATAACCAACCCAGTAGCAGTATCTGTCTCACTAGTAGCAGTTACCATCCCACTAGTAGTGATATAAGTCCCAATAGCAGCATTAACTGCCCTGCTAGTAATAGTGACTGTCCTACTAGTGACATTAAGTGCCATACTAGTAGTAGTAACTGCCCCACTAGTAGTAGTATCTCCCCTACTTGTAGCATTATCTGTCCTACTAGTAACAGTATATACAATACTAGTAGCATTAACTGCCCTTCTAGTAGCAGTAACCACCCCACTAGTAGCAGTTGCTGTCCTAATAGTAGCAGTATCTGTCCTACTAGTATCAGTAACCATCCCTGTAATAGCAGTAGCTGTCCTACTAGCATCAGTAACCATCCCACTAGTAGCAGTAACTTTCCTACTAGTATCAGTAACCATCCCACTAGTAGCTAGTTTAGTATATCTTAGTTTAACGAGACCACTGAGGAGCTGATTAACAGCTCTCCTAGAGAGGGAGAGGGCTGGCCCGAGGGATTAGACTTATTTTATGTGGCTAAGAACCAACTGGTTACCTAGCAACAGGACCTACAGCTTATTGTGGAATCCGAACCACATTATGATGAGAATTGAATTTCTATCACCAGAAATAAATTCCTCTAATTCTTCATCGGTCGGTCGGAGAGTCGAACGCTGGGCCAACAGCGTGCTAGCCGAGAGCTCTAGCCACCCCTCCAGTGAAGAACTCCCACTAGTAGCAGTAGCTGTCCTACTACTATCAGTAACCATCCCACTAGTAGCAATAGCTGTCCTACTAGTATCAGTAACCATCCCACTAGTAGCAATAGCTGTCCTACTAGTATCAGTAACCATCCCACTAGTAGCAGTAGCTGTCCCACTAGTAGCAGTAGCTTTCCTACTAGTATCAGTAACTGTCTTTCCTACTAGTATCAGTAACCATACCACTAGTAGCAGTAACCATACCACTAGCGGCAGTATCTGTCCTTTTAGTAGCAATAACCATCCCACTAGTAGCAGTATCTGTCCTAGCATCAGAAACCATCCCACTAGTCGCAGTAGCTTTCCTACTAGTATCAGTAACCATCCCACTAGTAGCAATAGTATTACGCATATGCACTGCGTTATGTTGTGGGATGCGTTCCCAATGTTTGAATGACTCTTGGTAAATGATTCTTCTCACACTGTATATCTTATTTCAGGAGGGGGTTCAGTGATTTCGCCTCGCACTTTCTTACGTTTATTCTTATAACACTAAATAGTGGACTTAGAAATTTCTCTTGATGTCAGAAAGGAGAGCGACACAGATCTTACCCTGAAAGGGTTCAAGTTAACTCTGACTAAAAATTGATCAGAATGAACTCTGGACCTACGTTGAATAAAACTCCGCCTCTTTGAGGAAGTCTACTCTAATCTTAATGGTTCAATTTCAACTCCCACTTTTGGCAAGGACAAATCAGGTCAATTTTGCTGACCTTTTCATTTCATAATCATTCCTTTAGCTCCTCCTTACTTTCCCATATCTCGACGTTGGTTGTTTAGTCAAACTCCAATTTACTTGGTCTCACGGCTCATCATTTCAAGTTATCAATACCGTCTCTCTCTCTCTCTCTCTCTCTCTCATAATCCCGATTAGTGAATTTCATACTTATTCACTGTAGAAATACTTTCAAATTCATTGCATAACAATAGCTGTCCTACTAGTATCAGTAACCATCCCACTAGTATCAGTAGCTTTCCTACTAGTATCAGTAACTATTCCACTAATATCAGTAACCATCCCAGTAGTAGCAATATCTGTCCTTCTAGTATCAGTAACCATCTCACTAGTAGCATCAACTGCCCTACTAGTAACAGTATCTGTCCTACTAGTATAAGTAACATCCCACTAGTAGCAGTAGCTATCCTACTAATAGCGTTAACTGCCCTACTAGTAGCAGTATCTGTCCTACTAGTATCAGTAACATCGCACTATAGTCTGTCCAGAATGTCATGAAGCATAGAGTAGGTTTCCGACTTGCGCCAATTTCATTCATGAAATCTCACTTGAGGGGAAAAAACAGTGTAGATTTGGCATAACACTTTGCCACGTCTCTCTCTGTCTCAGGTCAGGAAGGTCAAGTAGCTTACCACTTTTGTTCTGATACCCAAGGGTGACGGTTATTACGTCAGAGAGGAAATTCCAACGCTCCATAGCATTCTACTAAAAGAAAATATTGGATTTAGTGGATGCTGAGAATCTCTACGTAAGAGACTTCAAGAAACTGGATTCAAAGACGGAAGAGTTAACGGGAGACATTGCCAGTGCCAGGACCAAGCAGAATTATGCAGTCACCAAGTGTTGGATGGATGAAAGTTCGACGGCAGCGACTGGAATGAACCCACCAAGCGGGAAAGGGAGTAGAATTATAATTTTGCGTGCTGGATCTGACTGACCGGAAAGATTCAGATTATGGGATCACAAAGGAAGTTTCACGGCCGTATTAAAGGACCCGGAATGGAAGGGTGCTGGGATTAGCTTGAGCCAGATTAAATGTCTTGAGGAAGTTTGGCAACGTTGCAAACCTACCCGATGTTTCGTGACATTCTAGACAGACTATAGTAGCATTAACTCCCCTACTAGTAGCAGTAACTGTCCCACTACTAGCATTGCCTATCCTACTAGTAGCAGTATCTCTCTTACCAAAGTAGTGGGAAAAATGTTGGCTTAGTCACGAATGTTCGTAACTGCCCTTAGACTTCCAGAGGTTTCAATAGATTCCCTCTTGGCTGGCTGGTCGATTGGCTGGTAGCTCCCACTCTTGATCCTTAGAGGGTTATGGAAGGCTAGGAAAGGGTCTTGGTGGAAGGGTTGGAGAAGTGTGATCGCTTTCTCTTCACCTTTATCCTTCTGCATTGACAAGTGTGCTTGCTTCTGGTCAATTTCTTGGTCTTTCTGAGAAATGTGTCTTTTCCAACCCTTCCCAAGTAGTGGTTGGTGATTGCTAAGTGTTCTGAGAGTAGGGAAGTTCAGAAGTCCCTGTACTCCTTTTCTAATCTCCTGTGTGGCGATCCTGGGCGTACTTGTTTGAGCTCTTCCTCCTGGTTGTTCAGGTCCTTGTAGTTACCGATGATTGCGGTCTGCAAATTCTGTAAGGTTGCTGGAATCCTCCTGCGATGGGTCCTCTGACCTCAGTTAAAGACCCCAGTTTCTCTCTGAATGGGAAAGACAGGTTTCCTCTTATCCTTTCCTAAAATAGGATTTGACCTTACACTTGATGAGAGAGTTGGCGTTTCTGGTCGGCGAGTGGCCGTTCCTTGAACGTGGCATAGGTTTATGACCTCAGGCTCCAATTCCCTTGGAACAGTGTCAGTCATAGTCGATGAGGTCAACCTCCCACCTAAGGAGTGAGTCTCTTTCCATATCAAAGTGGGGGTTATTGTTGGATGAGTGTCCCCACTACTCGCTACATGCCATTATTTACCTACCCTATCAAACTACAATGAGTAAACGAGCTTGTGCCAAATTCATATTCATATAAAAGACTTTTGGGTGTTTTATTTCCAAGAGAAATGCAAATTATCTTTAATATCTGAGATTTTTTAATGTAAATAGATCGTCATTAAATCTTATTGTAAGTTATTTCATCAGTAGTTAAAAATTTTGATTATTGGCCCTATAAAGATTCCCTTATATTTTAATTCAAAATTTTAGCTTTCCTGCAAAGTTTATTTTAGCAGTATTCTTTTAATATTTGTGCTGAAGTACATTCTTATGCATGATTGGAAGTATAAACTGTACAGTGTCCCATTATACTGAACATGACCTTCTGTTTCAGAATGCAGTGTACTGAAGTCACATCTTTCTGACTTAAAATTACCAGGACATCAAGTGTCTTCATCACTTGCAGAAGTTTCTGCATTATACGTCAGTCATCACACATGCATGAAAGTGGAAGCAGACAAGGAAATAATAATTAAGTACAGACCTGAATTCAGGACACAGTAGTTCATTGTACACCTTTCAAACAACATACTTACAGTATTTCCAACATTTTGGTGAGATATTCTGTCAATCTTTTAAATAACCAGTTTATCCAGGTAGGAAATTATAAGGAGTTGCAATGTATTTAATAACATTGTCAATTGGGTGGTCTGGTTCAACCTCTAATTAATAATTGCAATGTGCACACACCTCCTGTCATGTTCACTTGGTACCTGGATTGATACTTGTTCAAGTATCTTTTCTGACTGATGATTCGCTTTCCTACTCATTTCATTGCCAAGACATCTCTCTTTTTCATTCTACAGCATCTGAACATCTCACGTAACCCTTTATGTCACAGTCTGTTCATTGCATTCACTTGTGTGCTTCTCTCCCCAACATGCATGTGGCCACTCCCCTCTCTGGTCTCTCTCCCACCTCTCAAATATTCCTGAGACCTGTGCCTCTGCATTTACTGTTGCTATTAGCTTATATCTCAGTAGCAGGTCCCAAGTGCATTACTTTTTACAAACCTATTGAGCTTCCTCCATTTCTTTGAGATTCAGTGAAGGACCATTTGCTGGTTCAGGTGTCTTGAGTAATTCTTACACTACCTATCATTTCCTTCTCATTTTAGCTACCTTTAGCTGTTACGAATCCATTATTCACAAATGGCCTTAAACTGTGGAATACATCCTGGCACACCAGTTTCAGATGTTGCAAAGAAAGAAGGATCCTGCTGCATGTGCCCAGCCAACTCCGTCTGGTCCTTTTGTAATGATTACTTATTCTTGTGATACTGCAAAAAAGTGCTTCTGTTTCTTTCCAAGACCACCAAAGTTTTTTATTCCATTGTATCATTGATGGACTCCCATTTGTCATTGCATTTTCATCATGAATTGTAATGCCTGGTATTTAGTAAAGTGCTGAATATGGTTTGCCATTCGGCCAATGACGGCACATCACCTCGTCTTTACCCTGAGTACCCTGCTGGTACTTCTGTTGCTTGTGATCTTGCTGTAACCTTCAGTTTTTCCCTTGTGATTTTTAGGAAAGGCAAAGTTCAGTTAAGTTGAATTCACTTTGGTACAATTTTGTTGTATTTCGTGTGTATATGATTCTAGTTTTGTGGGGTAACTTTTAACCCTTTCCTTGCTCAGTAATATACTTCCTATTGTCTCTTGCCACAGTGACAGTAACCTCAGGTTCTCTCAATTCTCTCTTTGCTAATTATGTGTTTTTCAGTCACGTAGCAGAGATGGATTCTCTTCAGATTTACCATACCTGCTCAGGACAGTCATCTGTATCCTGTGAGGGCTTTCGAGTCCTTGAGTCTTCTCCATTAAACAGAATCTTTTTGTTCAACCCCTCTCTTCTCTTCTTGCTTGGCTTTTAAGTAGAATCTGGAGCTCTCCACCATTCTCAAAGCAGACACCAGGCAGTGTTAGAACACCTTCACAAAGATTTATCTTGATGGTGTCATTTGCCAAAGCTTTGATGTGTATTCTTTGGGGGTGTCATTGTGGTGTGCCGTTTACTTTCCTGAGTGAGGGTTTTGGACCGTTCATCCTTATCAGAATTGTTAATCACTCTTCACATATTTGGCAGACTGCAGTCGTGTGTATCCTGAAAGTACCAGCTGTAATGCCTCTTGTGCTCGAGTGAATGTACTCGCTTGTGTTCACCTTCCATTGGAAATCCATTCTTCATCTTATATTCCCTCGTCTTACTTCTGCGACTGAACTTCTCGCCACTTTCCTTGTTCCACTAAGATCTCACCTGCTTTGTTCTCCCTCCAAGATGGCAGTGCAGGCCGAATATGATTCTCTCTCTCTCTCTCTCTCTCTCTCTCTCTGGAATTTGCTAAGCACGTGTGTTGAAATACTTCTTTGCAACACTCCAAATCAGTGCCGTCGCTTTCTAGGTTGGTGACGTCCTTTATTTTCGTGGCTATTCTTATATATTCCACTAGGTTTCTGTTCGAGGCTTTCAGGGGCTCTAAAGTCAAGTTTTCTATTTATTGTAAGGTTTCACACCTGAACAAATGTTTTTATAGTTCCCTTAGATACTTATTCTCTTCAAAGTTATCTATGAATCTCAGCTTCTTCATTTCTTTCAATGTCTTTTTGATATCTTGCTTTATTCTTCTCTTTATTTCCTTTTTCATTTCTTTTTTTAGCATATTTTCTCATTCCATTTATATGTTATATTTTTTACTTATATTTTCTGTGCCTTTTGTCCAGCACTGTCTGCAGGGGGCTGTTAACTGGTCTTCCACTATTTCTTGGATTAATCTTTTCTTGGTTCCTGTAGTGGCTTTTCCCCCCTTAATCGAAAGGGGCACTGAATTTCTCTAGAAATTTATAGTGTTTCCAATAATTATTGAAATATGTTTTATAATTTAACCATTATTAATTAATTATTATATTTTAAAATTAAATAAATAGTAATTTTTATACATTTTAGTAGAATATTATATAATTATATTATTATTATTGTAATTATGAGTATAAAATGTAAGAAATATTACCAAAATCTTACGAGGGTCGTAGTTATAAGGCCAAAAAGATAAAGATGTAGTGTTTCAAACATTACATAAATTTATATTTATAGTTTGTCCATAAATATCAAATTATTATTCATAGAAGAGACTATTTATATAATAATATGTAATTTGTTAAAAAATTACACAATTATATCATTATTATCATTATACAGATACAATGAAACGAGAGAGACGTCACCAAAAGCTTCCGTCGAGGGACAGAATGTAAACAAAAGCAAGATGGCGGACGCCCAAGGTCTCCCTCGAATATTTACTAAGAGCAAACGCCATGATGAGAAGGATATAAATACATAAAAACCAAATCTGTATATCTTCTGAAGGTGTTCAAAGGGCAAAGAGTACCAGAAGACTCACCGATTAAGTGACAACGCTAATACAACACAATATCTTGGCCGAAGACAATACTAGATACACTCCGGAATCTGACAAAAACATTTGCGTCTGTCATGACATTAGAGGAAGTTTCTAAGAAACGACAAAAAGGGAAGAGACTCTTGTAGCCTCTGTATGCGGACCTGATGTCCATGTTAAGCCTTAGAAAAACATCTGAAAGCTGGGAGACTGGAAGAGATCAGAGCTGGAAGTCAAAGCAAGTAAAACTAAGAATACGATGCCAGGCAGGAACCAAAGGAAAAGGTGTGGGCTGGAGACTGACCAGGTGGATGTTGTATGCATGGTCTCGTAAACTGTCATATTGTGCATCAAAGAAACGTGAAAGCGCTCGGTACTGAACTTCTGCCTGTCATTTTCCTGTGGGATTCGCTTATACACTGAAGTCACGTGCATCTACTGTGATTTTTTAAGCACAAGAGCTAATATTTAAGATGTGGAGGCAAGAAAATTATATTTAGAGTCCGTCAACATCTCAATTGTTTTAAGTATGGGCTCAGAAAAACCTATTCAAGTGGTGAAAGTTTTCTTAAGCATAGCCATTTGTTGATACTGACATTAAAAACACATTTGACTTCACATATCTTCACTGGAAACCCAATATTTTAATTAAAAACAAAAATATGTGGCACAGTTTTGGACCTGCACTGGTCAGCACAGGGGATTTAGAATGTCCCGAGGTCACTTGACTGGCTTAATCCTAAAGAACAGTTGCCCTCAAGCTGCCAATGTGATAGGACAGTATGGAAAGCCAAGATGGTAACTGCAGGACAAGGAAATATTTCATTTCGATAAGTAACAAGTCCTGTAAATGATGTTTCGAAGACCATTGCTGGAACAGCTGAAGCGACAAAACTTCTGGAAGTGTCTGTTGGTTGAATTTCAAATATGAAGAAGATGAAATCAGAAAATGCAATCCTGACAACAATTACTAAATGCTAGAAGGAAAATTTATAATGAAATTGGTTGAAAAATATTCCAGAAGACAGACCCATAAAAAGCTTGACTGCTTTTGCACATGTAAGTATTCAAACACATTATTTTTCCAAAATATCCTTAAAGCCATTTCTTAAAAATATGAAATGCAGGGAAACTCTTACAAAAGGAAAGATTTAAATGACTAAATAGAGAGATATGTAGAAAGGTTTTGGAGAGCAGATGATGATCATTGAAAATCTCCAAAATATTGTTTGGTCTCGTGACAAAGAGGAATGTGGAGATATCAAGTGATTGACACAAAAACGAGTGAAGCCCACACATGGGAATTCCGCTGACAAGAAAGAGACACTTTTTGATATGTAGCAAAGTCCATTATGTGACAAAGACTATGTTATATCTAGCACTTGATTATTTTCTAGATATCTTTCGACTATCAGATTGGAAAATTAATTGTTTCCTAAAACCCAAACCATTTACATCTAAGCCTTGTTTTGTTGCTCAACTAAAATTGTGTGTTTTGCTAAGACACTTCCCCTGTCATGTCTAACACTTCCTTCAAAGCTGTACCAGATTTCAACACATTTTCTTATTTACAATAAATACAAAAATAGTTTTATAGACTATCTATTATTTATTTGAGATTTCATTACTTGGGAGCACTGGTAACCATGACAATGTAATCTAAATTACAATAAATAAATGTATTTTTGATACGTAATTTACAATTCAGTACATACAGAACTGTATTTTTTAAATCTAACTTACAGTCGTACAAAAATGTATTTTTGAAATATAATTAAAATGCAGTAAACACAGAACTGTACTTTTTAAATCCAATTTACAGTAGTCTCAGTACAAAAATCTATTTTTGAAATATAATTAAAATGCAGTAAATACAGAACTACTTTTTAAATATAATTTATAGTCAGTACAAAAATGTATTTTTGTAATGTAAATAAATGCATTCAGAACTGTACTTTTTACATCTATTTTACAGCAAATACAAAAATGTCTTTTTGAAATATAATTAAAATGCAGTAAATACAGAACTGTACTTTTTAAATCTAATTCACAGCAAATACAAAAATATTTAAGTTATTTCTTCTAAGTCCTCTTCAATCTACTGATATTTCAAGACTGCAGAACCAGTAACCTTGAAAATAACCATTGTATTTTTGTAAAGTAAACTATCGAAATATACCTAAAACTTCTTTAGAATTTTTCACCTATTATTTTTGGCATTATACAGAACATTTTTTTAGACTAACCATACAATGTTCAAATTCAGTAACTCAAGCACATAGTGATGGCTATGTGTACATTACTTCAGAAATCTAAAGAAATCATATACACCAATTTTACCATTACACACGACATTTACGAATTGCGACTTCACAAAACCTTTAAAATGGCAATTTACTTTGTATACCTATCTGGTTATTGTTTAACGAAAACAAACCTCTTCATTTTTACTTGTGCCCTGACAAATTTAGTTAAGAGCAGACAAATCAAATGGTTACTTTGGCTACGGGAAAGAGAAAATTTACTGATGGGTGCTGTCTCCACTGGAAGGTCCCTAATTGGTCCACAGATGGCCCTCCTCAATAAACCACAGGATTTGTAATCCTTGAACAAACACTGTGCAAAGCCTGATGATGGTACATACATGACCCAAACACAAGCACAATTATGCGGAAGGCTAAAGATTGTAATAAAGAATATAGCATATTTTCAGACCACACTGGCAGAAATGATGTACAGTAATAAACATAACTGAAGGACAAAAGGTGACCTTTACAGTGTAATGGTGGATACTGAAAGCTATTTACTGACTAACATGTAAGACAAGGGTCAGAACTTACTCTACAAACTTCTCACGATCAGCAAAGATTGCAAAACCAAGCAAAATACAAAATGAATCCTAATTAGCATCTCATTTTCACACATACTTAGGGGGTCTGGCTCCCCAATAAGTGACAAAGTCTGTTAAGTAATAAAGACCCAGTATCATAGCCTGCACTTAATTTCCTAGATACTTACAGTTCACAGCAATGCCATACAGTTCCTAACCCAGACTAACCTGTAATTTACATTTACAGTACCATTAAATTTAAGAGAGTTCACAGCAATGCTATACAGTTCCTAACCCACCCCTGTGATGTAAAAAAACCATTATTTTTAATGTTGGGTGGGAAAAAACCGGTATTTTTGTTTTTTTCCTAATTTTTCCGGTACTTTTATAATTTCTTGTATTATTTGTATCTCAGAGTTGCCTGCTAAAGAATGAATTCTTCAAGTTAAATTGTTTACATAAATTAATAATTTCAACAACTGGCATATTATCAGGCTTACAAATTGATAATAAAGTGTCCATTATCCTATGTATCTGCTACATAAGTAAACTTATGTTCCATTATCCTATGTCCATTCATGAGTGGTCTAAATGTTATTTAGAACATATCGACTACAATGGACTAATGATATACAGTATGTATATAAACATACCTGTTGATGGTATAGGCCTATAGAAGAACCTGTAATATTTCTATTATGTCAATTTTAACTAACTTTTTGTTTATTTAACACACAAACAGTTTGTTTTCCCATTTAAGTCACTGACCCAGACTAACCTGTAGTTTACATTTACAGTAACAATAAATTTCAGGGACTATCTGAAAGTGTAACAAGTCCAAATTGGCAATATAACAAAAAATAATCAGAACACTGCTGATAATCAGTACAGTAATAAGCTGTGACATCACTGTAATACAGTGGTATTGAGTATGCCACATACCCAAAGGTGAAAAGGCACAGAATTACAGACAAATCTGTTGAACACCACACCTCAGAGAGAAGCAAAACGAACGAAGAAACGCACGAAAGGAACCACACGAATGTCACGTCGCAATACTGGAAAGGACATTGAAGTAGCATAACCAATTCTAAAGACACTTGAATTCTGTGCCAGCATACACTGTGGAACTGTTTCCCTTTTCAAGTTAAAAAAAGTATACCTTAGTTTTACCAGACCAGGCCTCGTACGGTAGCGGAACTGGGAAACGTCTAAACAAAGGATTATTTTGTGAATTAACGGGTTCGCAAGAACAAGGACTATAAGGTAAAAGGAGATTAACCAAGGAACACTAGAACATCAGCAAGAGAAAATGAAAGAGATTGTTGGAAGTGGGACATATAGAGAGGCGGAAAAGAGTGGGTGACAGAACAGAACCCTAAGGGACACCGCATGATTTGGGAAACAAAAACCAACACTGACAAGATTAATGATGGAAAGTAGGAGGAAGCCATGAACTTTGGGCCTGACAAATCCTTTGCATGACAAACGAACCACAACATCAAAAGCAAAAGTCAAAAACATGTAATGCAGTACCTTGCTTTGAAAGACAATGCATAATGAAAAGGAAGACATTTTACGTTATCACTGTTACAGAATATAACTGAAGTTTGAAAAGGAACAGAAAAAAAATGGAACTGGACTGGAACATATAAGACTGAGGCCAAAGGCCAAGTAAACTCAAAAAAAGGAACCTATTTTTGGGAGGTACTCGAATCTAAATTGAGCGTCTAACCTCACTTCTGCCGAGACAGTGAACATTTAGATATACAATCCTTTAAGGGCATTAATAAAAGGACCTCTCGTAAGAGAGTTTGTAAGAGTGTGAAACAGACAGGCGAGACGAGGACTCACTCTAGCCCAGCAATGTCTCAATGGTCGCTAACAACTTTACTGTGACAAACATGGAGTGTCTGCCTATATGAAATTTATAGACCTTATTTCACACCTTTACCGTTCCGACAGATAAAGCAGGAATTCTTACCATTATTTCTACCATCTGCTCAAGTCAAAAATTCATGTTAACAATATCAGGTGGAAAAACATTATGCACAGTATGCAAAGCTATACACGTGGCACCAAGGGGTCAATGTTGCACACGCAGATAATTACATAGCATCAGCTTACTTGGCAATATTACGCACCATAAATTATTAATATTTATCCATTAAATAAAATTATGGCAAAACTGTACACACTACCTAAATCCTATTTATAAAATGAAATGAAACACTACTTATTATTACATGAAACAAAAACACGCTTATCAATATGAGGCAAAAACATAATAGTTAAAAAATAACATCTCTCTCAGTCTCTACAGAACTGACATTCTCAAAATATAGTTTTAATGAAAGCATAAAATCTGACACCACTCCTGGTCAAGATGGCCACCCTTTAAAAAAAATGATTCTTGTGTTCCTTTGATCTTAAAAAGTTACAATGAGCGGTTGCTTCCTGTTCATGCTGACGTTGGGTCCTTTTTGTCGAATCCGTCTGGAAAGCAAAGAATCTACTTTAGTATAAAATGCAGTGTATGTCTGTCGTCTCAACAGTGCAATTTTCTTTTTCAAAATTAACTATGAAAATAAATTCAAGGTATGTACTGTCAAACTTCTGTCTACAAAGAGATCAACAGATATATAACTCTACATGAATAATGCTTATAAATTTGCACGCTGACATGACCTTGGGAGAAACAGAGATATAGAGAGAAATAACAACGCAAAAAAACTCACAACGGAAGTATTAGAAAAGGTTCTGAGGCAACTGAGAAGAGGTTCAAATTGCCACACAAGTCTGGCGTTGTACCGGAGAAAGAAATGACGACGCCACGTGTCTGAATAGAACAGAATATAGAACGTAGGCCACAGGGCAAGCACCGGGACCTACGAGGTCATTCGGCACTGAAACGGAGACTGTGAAAATGTTTGAAAGGTGTAACAGTTCTTAGGAGAGGGGTGGAAAGTAAGATAGATGACAGACAATATGAACAGAGGAACAGTAAAAGGAATGAAAGGGGTTGTAGCTAGAGGCTGATGGGAGGCTGAAAGGAACCTCAAGTAAGGACGACAGTGCACCGCGTGAGATGCACTGACGGCACAGGCCCCCTACGGGAATCGCGTCTGGGATCCTGAGAAAGGATTGTGTGTCCTCTGGGGAGGCCAAGGACATCCTGAAGAAAGGACACACCTAAATTCCTACACCAGGAGGGAATCGCCGGCAACTACAGCTATATTTGCCTAATCATAACGGCCGTAGCTTTGCCTACAACCTCATTTAATACCAGAGTTAATTAATACTTCAATTTTCCACTTACAAAAGGTATAAATTACACACAAATCCATACTTACTCAAAAGTCATAAAAACGAACACATCCACACGGTGAGTTTGTCAGTCCGTTCAAATGGCTACCCTTGAAAGGGGCTGGCCAGAAGGTTCTCTCTCGTACGAAGCAAAAAATTGCATCTGGAAAAGGAGAAGCCAGTTGAGTTTCATGCTAGATGACAAAAAAGCAGTGATAGATAAAAAATTCCACTCAATCAATTATGAAAGGTCTGGGCAGCTAGTACCCACACTACAGAACACTGAAAGGTATGATATACAATGACCATGAATCTTCTGATAAATGGACACTGATTAGATATTTATTGAAAATGATACGGAAAAAGGGTATTGAATAATTATTTAATAACTAAACTCACTGGAAATGTTGCAAAGGATATGAATAAAACTTATACCTATCAGAAATCCCCAAATAGGCCCACAGTCATGTAAGAAGGCCCAGGAAAAATTGATGTAAAGGTGTTGAATTATAATGATTACAACAAATATAAAAAATGCAAAAATCAGTTTTAATAATAATTACCTCTGCCGGCAAAAAGTTCAGGGACTTCTCTAAAACCATCTGGAGATGATAATGCGATATACCGGTACTTAACAGGCCCATTTCTCAATTCTGAAAGGAAAAATACAATATCAGAATGAAATCCAACAAAACATATGCAAACAAAGCAGAAATTACTATTGACGCCTCAAATAGACAAACTCTTAAAAGTTTCGGGTACAAACTACTGACTTTCTCCTCCGCCTGAACATTACATCAGTCATGACTAAGTGGTGTGCACAGATATTAAGACAAAGAATCTTGATATTTTTAGCAAAACCATCCCAGGAATCCAAGCACTCATTTGACGACTGCCTCGAGAACAAAGGCGCGGGCACCTACGGGAATGGACTGAACGGGGCACCCGAGATATTTGCGCATGCCGAGTGTAAAAGTTACCCCTGCATTCATTCCAACTTCTTACAGTTACTCATGACCAATAGCCACTCAGAAATTGTCGTTCAATTCACGTCGGTAATCTCAGCTCGCATCCATTCATGCTTAGCTTTAATAGGGATGGAATGGAATGTAAAATTAAAGCCTACTGCCAAGCGCTGAAAGCTATGGAGAGGTTATGCATTGCTGAACGGGAAACTGCGAGGAACGAAAAGGTTTGAAAGGCGTAACAGCAGGAAAAACTTCTGCAGTTGCACTATGAAAAAACTGTTAGGGGAGGTTTGGGAAAAGCACGACGGGAGAGAGAGCGTGAACGGAGGTACGACGGGAGAGAGAACGTGAACGGAGGTGCCGTCACAGGAATGGAAGGGGTTGAAGCCGGGAGCTATGGAAGGGATGCGGCCAAGACCCTCTAGTAGCGCCTACAGTGTCCTGACAGAACTAACCCCATAAAGGGCATAGCCTTTAAAGTCTTGCGCACTGTAGAAGTAACTGGAACTGTCACTCAGTCTTCGATTCATTAAACATCCCGCTGAAACTGACAAACTGCAACTGCGTGACGTGACGCTATAATTCAGTCATACCAGAAGAGACAGGAATCGGGGAAGGAGTTCGAACTTCTTTCCCACTTAAAGGTTGATCCTGCTCTGGCAATGATTTTCAGGTCCTCAAATTGAATTTAAGTAGATTGGGTGCGATGGTCCTGATATTCCTAAAGCAACAAAACAATAAAAATAGGCTACCCCTGATTTAATAAGAGTAACACCAGTTGCATAATATCAAACATTTTCTACCAAAGTTCAGAACAAATACAATCACTACCTGAATCCTGTAAACCCCAGACATTTCATTCTCATTCAGTAATGTAAATTTACATTTACGACTCATAAAAATGTGGGAAAAAGCAAAAAAATTAATTCGTTTGTCTGTAAAATCAAAACTGAGGTGGGTGAAGGAACCTTTTGACAAACAGCGCAATTTACAAACACGCATCACCTACACATAAAATCACAAACCAGAACCGTTTGGCACCATGATGACACTAAATATATTTGCAAAAATTATGGTAGCAGAAATGGAAATGTATTTCAATGAGGAAATTCTCCATGAATTCCTCCACTCAGGACTAACCACCTTCAAAGGGGCTGCCTCTAGCATGTAAGCCAAAAGGGGTTCCCCATAAAAGGGAGACTCAATCGCTGGATTTAGAGGCCATTCAGAACCTGGTTGGTCCACAGACCAAGCACCTGAGGATTTAGGCATGAGCGTAAGGGCCTGCAATGTGTATGAGCATTCTATATCCATCATATCTTAGCCAGGAGAGTCTCAACACTGAGGACAGTCACATAACTGGATAACGAGAGTTGAATGTATACTTAACGCCTTTGGTGTGTAAAATACTCTTACCGAAACTTGTAAAATATCTTAGCAGATTACTAGGCCACATAGCAATGGGCTACAATAGTCCTGAAGGCAACAGCGTAAATAGCAAATATACCAAGTACATGACAATAAATAAGTTCTTGGAACCAAAGACTAGTAGACATCTTCCTATATAATCCATCTTTGGTCATCAAATAAAGAAAAAGAAAACACAGTTTCCTAATGTGTATTTATCTTACAATACTGGACAAAAATCAGAGTAAACTTTTCCCTAAATTCAATCGAACTGTTAACATGACACCATATAATCAATACATAACATTTTATAACTCAGGCAGTTTTTTTTAACCTGGGATAGCTGACAACGACACTCGAAATCTATTTCAACTTGTAGAAAGTGATTTACAAAAGGCATCTTACAGTATTTCCTCATTCTACCGGGCCAAAATCTCTTACATTATTACAAGTAAAATATCAAAAGTAAAAAAGTGAATTAATATGTCTCAAGAGGGTAAATCTTCATGTTTTCTTATCTATAGCGGAGGGAGAGGAAAAAGAATTAGTGTCGGAACACCAAGATATTGGCGAAACAGCGCTGGATTTGTAGAGGTCTACTGTGATGGGGAGTCAATTTATCACTTACCAGGGATATGATGAAAGCGTCTCATTTCACTTGTCATAAGGCAGGTACTAGTGACAACTGCACAATTGTTTGAGCTTTTCCCATCGTGAAATGAAAAATATAGAATTAAAATGAAATTCACCAAACATGTAATTGAAGCACAAAAAGCAAAAGACACCAAAAATATTCACGTACAAAACAGGTCCAAACGCCTCACTCTTATGTGCCTAGATTTCCAGTTAGGAAGCGAACGGCCCTCGAAACGAAAGCGATTACGATTTTAGACAAGACCTCCCAAGGAAAGAGAGGTCCCAAATCTCATCTGCTGAACAAGCATTTGACTGCCTCGAGAATGCAGATGTGGGAACACCAACAGGAATGCACAGAAACAGGCATTAAGTAACGGTCACGATATTTGTGTGTTAAATGTAAAGGTTGCCTTTTACCCTAGATGGTTTCATATTCAGTTAAAACTGAGGAAAGAAAACTGGTAAATGGAGTTGACACATATATGCAATCTCTACTCAAATTGCTTTCTGCAAAACCTTTGCAATTGTGTGCAATTTGGGAGTACTGTGGGAGTACATTGGAGCTATGGTGCACAGTCTTTGATTCATACAACATCCTGATGAAGTTTGCTGATTGCAACTGTGTTATGCTGACTCTACTACAAGTCAGTCACGTCAAGAGAGGCAGAAATCAGATTAATTTTGAACCTCTTTCTCACAAGCTATGGGATGCTGCCAACAACCTTATTAAGTAATGCCGACAGTGCTCCGTGTGAGGTGCCCTAATGGCACTAACGCCCCCAATATGGGGCTTTGTGCTAAGGACCATATACAGCACCCAGTTCTAGGAGTTAGGAAGCAGCCTATCCACCAATATCTTCCTTCAAATCTAATGGATATAACAAAACACTGTACAATTCCTTGGCATTCATTCCTGAGAGAGTTATGTGACTGAACAAGGCAGGGGCAGCTAAATGAATTTTGCTTTCCTTCACCCCTACCAAAATAACAAAGATGGAAGATCTAGGATAAATATATAAGACATATAAAATAAATTGAAGATATCTAGTGATTGAAACGCCACCATTAATTCCAGAAAATATAAACATCAAAATTCTACCGGTCACTTTTAAAGAGGGCATTGAAGTAGGTCACAATACCAAGTTTCAAAGGGCAGTCTAGGAAGACCTTCACACCTTTGAAAGGAAACAATGATTCTCAGGGTTGAAAATCACTAAAAGCTATCACAAACAATCTAAAATATACCTTAATCACTAAAAGCTATCATAAACAATCTAAAAAATACCTTAAAAAGGGAGACATGAACAGTGCATGCGACATTCACAAAGCACGTAACCTGAAATGACCGAGTGCTTTCAAGAACTTGGATCCAGCTACAATTAAAATTCAAAAGTGACAAGATTCTCTACACGTCAGCAAAGCAACATCACCTAAGCGTCCTTCTCCGTACAATTCCCTCAGCAAAAGTAATACAATTAAGCCCTAATGTGGTCATTAGAATACTAGCATTAACATCACCCTTACAGTAATACCACACAAACCATATAATGCGAAAGATGGTTAAGTTAGTTCTTTATGCTCCCAATCACAGACTGCAACTCTCCACTGGGATATGTACACCATAAAAGCTATATTCCATGGAAAAGTCTGCGTTTCGATTGGTACGTCTGACAGTAATGAGGCACAACCTATAACTTGGGGTCGCAGAGGGAAATGGCTTCCAAGATGTTAGCGCGCTGAGAGACAGATCGTTGACCAGTCCTCAAATTAATATTGAAAAAATGCAGATGATACTGAAATCTAACAAGGCAAATATTATCAGAGAATGACAATGCACCTGGGGAAAAATACTCATATACCAGAGAAAACTCAGAGTTGCTACTGGGTATGGCAATAGCACAGAATGGAAAGCTGTGGCAAGCATTCACTCGACCCTATCCATCCCCAGGATGCTGCATTAACTGACTGACTGATTATCAGTTTCCCTTTCGACCGGTCGCATCTGAACTGTGTACAAATGTTCAACAAACATGAGGTACTGTGCAACAGCTGTAGGGAATTACGAACTATGTCATATCCCTGACGTACAGCCAAGTGGGATTCACAAAGGCTAGTTCTGGTTTCAAAACAGATAAAAGTTATGAAACTACATGAATTAACTTTCCAATATGAATTCTAACTCGCTTCTATATAACCAAAGTAGTTGCAATTCCTCACTATCATTCACAATACCTCATTATTCATCAAAATTGACTAATACATTTTAACAAAATTTTGGCTCAAACTGTCACAGTAGTTCCAACAAGCCCAGGAATCACATCCTTCAATGAAAGGTACAGAACAGTGAAAGGCAAGGAACTTGAAAGGCTGTCGAGATGAAAAAGGTTAATAATACAAAGTACAAAGCAATATCTTTGAGAGGCCGAAGGAACGCTATTTGTGTCTACAGTGCACCACATATGAAACAACCGTCAGGAGACGGCTGAGGAAAGCATAACGGAAGAAAGAGAACATGAAAGGAGGTACAGTTAAAGGAATGGAAGACGTTGCAGCAGCTATGTAGTGTTACAGCTGTATCTAAAATCACCCTTACCAGAAAGGTGTGAAATTAGGGTGCCCCCTTTTAACGGCCACGCGGAATAAGGTCGGGGATTGACCCGAGCTCATCCTGACCTCCTCCAACAACTGTTTAAAGAAAAGGAAAACTGTTCTCATTCCAATCATCATTTTAGCACTCAAGCAGACAGCCAAAAAATAAAGGTTTATAAATCGTCACAAAAATAGGGAAACTAAATGAAACTCACTTCTTGAACACGAACCTTTTAAGACATGGTGGAAGCTCCTTGGCACGCCGTGTTTAGGACCAGCCCCTCGGGGATCGAAGTACTTTATAACGCGCACCCATTTTGGCCGTCAGCCAGTTTGGATGTTGCTTTGGGTCGTCATCTTGAGGGCGAAGTACAGAAAACTTGCGGCCTTCCCCGACATTCCTGCAAATATTCAATAAAATGTTCAAAGAACGGCCTCGGAACCTTTTCAGGAATAACTATAGCAAAAGAATAACTATAGCAATAACAACTGTGCATCTTACACATTTGATTTTACTTCCATCATCCTTAAAATGTGTGAGGTTAGGTGGGGAAAATGAGGGCTGGAGCTGTTTAAATTGGTTTGAAATATTAAATTGTGATTAAACCAATACTTGCATATTTTGTAAAGGTAAAATTCTACTTTAAACCATAATCACGCTTCTGACTTGAAAATACTGTCTCATCTTTTAATGTGGTATCGAACATTTCTGACGTTCGTGTCTTTCGCAAATGACCTGACCGACCAAACAATATCATGGCCTACGGTAAAGACCTGATCCTAAAGGTTCGGTTAGGCTAGGCGTGGTTGGTTAGGTCATTTGCAAAAGAAACCAATGTCAGAAAGGTTCAGAACACATATTAAAACACACATAAAAATTATATTTTTATATAAAAAATGTGATAATGTTTTAAAGTAGAATTTTACTGTCATTCCAAAGTCAATGACTGACAACTCTGAGGGGGGGTGTGGGAGGGGTCGCAGCCCCCTGACATAGGGTGCTGTGCCCTGACCTGGCTGGATAAGGAATCATATCATTATGGATAAGGAACCGTATTACTGTGGATAAGAAAATATTATGGAAAAATATATTATTAAGGAAAAGGAACCTTATTGATATAAAGGTGATTTAAGACATACAGCCTAGCCTGTTTTACTAAAGAAATAACAGGTCATAATGGGTTGGCGTCCAGTTCAACCGACCCCAAACCACTCAATGACCCAAAACCCTGACCTTGCCCAATGCCCAAAGGGTCACGGTGACCTAAAACACCCCATATTGCTATGCTAATTAGGCCAGCCTCAGCTCACGACCCTAAATGACCTGATAAGGTAATTAAGACATACAACGTTCTATTGGAAGGATTCCCATGGCAAGACCCTGTCCTACAGAAGGATGCAATCCTAAAACCCCCCTCCTAGAGTCACTCCTGAAGGTGCAGGAGGAGGACTCCCTTCCATCCCACGGCCACCAAAGGGCACCTGGCCTTTATTTTAGCCGCTGTTGATTTTAAATGGCGTTATTTAATATTCAGATGCCCTTTGGGGGTCGTGGGATCGAAGGGCATCGCCCTCCTGCAGCACCTTCAGGAGGGAATCTAGGAAGACTTTTAGGAGTGCCTCCTTCTGTAGGCCAGGGTCCCGTATTACTGCTCTATTTTAAGACGTTATTGACGTTGTTTTAAATTTAATAACGGCTGAAATAACGTCAATAACGTCTAATATAGATCTGCAACCCGGCACCCTCACAGAGGACCCTGACCTGCAGAAGGAGGCAATCCTAAAAACCCATCCTAGATTCGCTCCTGAAGGTGCAGGAGGGTGATTCCCTTTCATCCCACGGACAATAAAGGCCTTTGTCTATTAAATAACGTCGTTTTAAAAACGTAAATAAGGCCTTCACCGGCACTAACAACGTCCTAAACAGAGGAGCACCTCGTGACACGTCTTACTCACACCAAGGCAACCGGTGGACTGAGCTCTGTGAGCTGGAAGGTTTGTTTACATTCGGGAACTATGGGTAAGAAGCGGCCGACCAATCAGAGCGCAGGATGGGTAGTATGTGGATTCTCATTGGTCGAAAGCCATTGGTAACAAAGTCCCCTTGATGGATAGAACACAATTGTGACTATTAGCGCGGGAAGGAATTGACCAATGAGAATGCAGGATGGAGTGGCAGCTGGATTCTTATTGGCTGAAATATGTTCTATATGAAGCCTACTAGACTGATAGGACACACTCCAAACACCTACGATGTCTTGACTGTTAAAAGTTTAAAATTCTATACATAAATTTTCCATTTTTCTCATATTTAAAATCGATTTATATATAACATTCTATACGATTTTATTCAGAATTTATTCCTCTTTAATTTGATATATAATTATAACTCCCATCACGTTAATACAATATAAAAAATTGATATAAATTGCAAAAAAGTTAAGCAATGAGCTGGCTTTCCATTGTATCAGGTAATATGAAGTGTAAAGAGACCTTTATGCAATCAATGCTTTTAAGCTATTTTCGTCCTTATTACTTTTACCATTAAGCTGATTTCAGCCTCTCCTACTCTAAGGGTTTACGCCTTTGTGACACAGTTACTATCTGATACGAGTTAAATTGTTCCTTTTAAATATGGAGAGAGAGAGAGAGAGAGAGAGAGAGAGAGAGAGAGAGTTGTGGGCAGAGGGTTGGTTGCATGTGGGGGCTGTGTGTACAAGGTGGTATCTGGGTGTTGTATATTGGGGTTGTGGGAACAGGGTTGTACATTGGAGTTGTATATTGGGGTTGTGGGAACAAGGTTGTATATGGAGGTTCTATAGTGGGTTGTGGGCAAAGGGGATTGTAGGTAGAGTTGTATATGGGTGGTTGTGGGAAAAGGGATGTGTGTTGTACACTGTGGGTTGTAGGAAAATGGTTGTAAAGAGCGTTACAAGAAAAGCGATGTATGTGTGGGTTGTATATTGGGGTTGTGGGAAAAGAATTGTATGTAGGGGTTGTAGTAAATGAGATTTAGGTGTGGGTTGTATGTTAGTTGTGTGAAAAGGGTTGTATATAGGGGTTGTGGAAAATGGGAATTATATGTGGGTTGTTTTTAGGGGTTGTGGGAAAAGGGTTGTATGTGTGGGTTGTATTTAAGTGGTTGTGGGCAAGGGGTTGTATATGGGGGTTGTAGGTAGACTTGTATATGGGTGGTTGTGAAATAAGGATATGTGTGGGTTGTATATTGTGGGCTGTAGGAAAATGGTTGTAAATTGTGGGAAAAGGGATGTGTGTGGGTTGTATATTGTGGGCTGTAGGAAAATGGTTGTAAATAGACATTGTGGGAAAAGGGATGTATGTGTGGGTTGTATTTTAGGGGTTGTGCAAAAAGGTCTGTATATAGGGGTTGTGGGAAATGGGATTTGTGTGGGTTGTAATTAAGGGGTTATGGGAAACGTGTTGTGGGAAAAGGGATGTACAGTATGTGTGGGTTGTACACTGGGGGATGTGGGAAAAGTGTTGTAAATGGGGATTGCGGGAAAAGGGATGTATGTTGGGGTTGTATACCAGGGATTGTGGGAAAATGGTTATTAGGGAATGTGGGATATGGGTTGCATGTAGGGGTTGTGGGAAAAGGGTCGTAAATGTTATGAGAAAAGGGTTGTACGTAGGGGTTGTAGATGGATGGTTGTTTGAGACGGAGATGTGACACTCAAAGTAAACATAATAATAATAATAATAATAATAATAATAATAATAATAATAATAATAATAATAATAAATACTGTTTTAATGGATGAACCAAACTGAACGCCCTGCCTATATGCACACAAACACACACATGCAACATTGCTTACAGTGAGCCCTCCAACATATGCTGTCACATGCATTGCTTCTCTCTTTCTTTCTGCCTTTTAC
>JANJGK010001978.1:107500-153124 GCA_039081455.1 Macrobrachium rosenbergii | reverse complement strand
TTTTTAATTTACGGCCCTGCAAACCAAGATTACACGTAACCTGCCACTTGAAGCCAAAAGTTAACCTCAAAGACAGTCGTTAATTAGCCAAAGGTCGCCAGTTAAGGGTAATTAACCTTAACAAGAATATTTGAGATGAATTTGATTTTAAACTCAACGGTTCTTCCAAACATTCGGACGCGAGGCATACAAAGGCATCGAGATCTTAACCTGATTTTGCTTACCCTAAATCCTAGGTATTTTACTGGAATAACGGGGTTTAAGCTAACAATGTAATAATTTGGCTTAATCTAGGCTTCGTAAACACATATACCCTAAGTGGTGGCTGAAGGAAGAAAACCAAAGAAAAAATGTGAAATACAGAAAAGTACTAGTCAATCGACGAAGCTTCAACAAGAATCGGACTTACCGTGAATGTCGAGTCGCTGCGCAAACGAGGGACCTCAGGAGTCGTATTCTGGCAGTCTTCCCAATTCACTAATTAAGATAGACGTAGGAGTAAAAGTAATAAAGAACAAAGAATATCGTTCGGGCACGCACGCAGCGTCACCCTGGTTCAGTGACCGCTGGAATCTCTCTGCCCGACCTCGTTTCGTTCCCGCCAGATAAGGCGGGTTCTTGACACACCGCCCCGGGCAATCCGACCTTGACAAAGGCATCGTCGAATGCATAGAATAAAGCTTAAGGGCCACCATAACTAGGGGTCATTGAGCGTAAACCCTCTCAGAGGCTTAGGTCCCTAATGCCCTAGCATATTTTGTTTATAAACTTTCCAGCCTATGCGGCGCCATTTGTCTACTGCGGTGATTGTTATTTTTGAATTGCCTAGCCTACCGGCGGGGCAGAGATGTTCTCTGTCGAGGTCAATCGAACTAATATTCCTACACCTAAATACATCGAGGGCGAACAGCAGTAATATTTATAAAAGCTCCCCCCCCTTAAGAGGGCCTTCACTCCCTTTTCGGGCGTGAAGGTCTATACTAAGCAAGCTGTTCGCCTCTTGTAGGTTACTCTCCTTCCCCTGAGCAGATTAGTCCTGGTTAGCCTACCTAGCTACTGAACTACCTAACCCTAGATAGGATATGAGCTATAATCACTACTTTACCTAATTCTAGCAGTACTAGAAGGTGCTTGCGGTTATTATAGGCTACCTCCTACAATCATGATGTGTTTTAGACCTAGCCTAGTGGTACATTCTATGATATTCCCTAGCCTAACCTATCCTAACCCGACCGTAGCACCAACATAAGAGTTAATATTCTAACTAAATTACAACATGGTTTATGTTTAATACAATTAAAATTTACTAGTTAATTCATGAGGGTTGCCTCATATGATAAATGGGTGCCTCACTGAGGTCTTAGGCCATGCGTGTCACGAGCATCGTGGCTCGTTTCACAATAGTTAAGATTACTGAAATTAGTTAGGCTACTTACATGATTACTGCGGCTCGGTGGTAAGTGGAAAGAACAAGGCTACTAAATTGATGTACCGTACTTTAAGGCGGCCCAGGCTAGGTACAAATAAAAGGAAGAGATCACACTGGCTACCTTCTCTGGTCAAGGGGCCAGGATCACTCTTAGATGTTAGGGCACTGTGCCGAGAGGGCACTAGTGCCAGGATGAGCTTATAGCTCGGCAACTACTTGGCTCTCTTCCGCCCCTTCTTCTTCTTCTTCGGGTTCCTCCAAGGCCTATCAGTAGCTGGCCCAGCAGGTGATGAGAGCACCGACTCCGGGGACAGGCCAGAAGGGCTAGCGGGCGCGAAGTCAGGGGCAACTGCAAAAGCTGCGGGAGGACGCCCTACTCCGGCTGCTGCGACAACCGGAGCGAGAGCGATCTTGACTTCGGCATCCGAGGATGCCAGTTCCTGGTCTTCCAAGGAAGGGGTCCCATTTCGATCCTCCAGGGGTTCATCCCCTGAAGTCAAATTTTGCAAAGAAGAAGGTTCGGGTGCTGGAGGCTCTCCAGTCGCAATGATCAGCTGCATGGGGAATCCTAAATCTCCCGGAGGAGGATTCGCCTCATGATTTAGACCCGGCATGGGGGCCTTTTCCACTGGTAGCTCAACGTCCGTGGCGGACGGAGTCTGGCACTGCTCAGTGCTCGCAAGTGGCACTGGCAGCAGTTGAGGGTCAGGCATGCCTGACAAGGGGTCCGGAGGTGCAATACCTCTCGGACGACTTGGGTTTGGCTGCGGCAGAGATTCCTGCCCCAGCAGGAGATCGTAGCCCCTCGGTGAGTTTTGTTCGGGGGCGTCCGCTGGGCGTTGCTTGCTTGGGCAGCCCTCCCAATTTGGGGAGTGGTCTGCCCGCTTGCATGTCCTGCAGCGGTACTGCTCCTCCTGAATCTCTCTTCGCGGAGGGGGAGGACCTCTTGGTGGGCCAGCCCTTCGCGATTGGAGAGGGCTTGGCCTGAAATAGGTTGGGTGGCGCCCCTTCCGCGGACCACTTTGGTGGGAGGAAGGTGGAGGTTTGTCATTATTGGGAGTTACAACTGGGGCCTTCCGTGGAGGAGGTAACGTGGCTGCGGAGTGGCGTTGGTAACGGGCTTCCGCAGAGAAGATCCCGACCCAACAAGAAGACCACTCCGGGCCGAATTCCACCTACCACGCCAAGGCGGTGGGGTAGCGTACCCCAAGGCGTCGTAACCTGGAGTTGGACCGTGGGAACGGTGATGGTGTGGCCCTCTATCCACTTCATTTCCCACTGCGTTTCTTCGTCAACCACAGCACCGGCTGGCACTTGGGCCCTGGCGATCAGGCTAATATCTGCCGCAGTGTCTACTGTGACCGGAAGGGTCACGGGCAGGCTAGTGCTCTGAAGAGGGGCCACCGAGATGAACTGGGTTTCCAGTCTCTCGGGGTAAAGGATCCGGTGCGGACCGGCCGCAGCAAATGAAGTGCTGATTAGGTTGACAAATTTGGTGGTGGGGACATGATGTGGACAGGCCGGAGATCCAGCATTGTAGTGGCTGGCAGCCCCACAGGATCTGCACGGGCCTTTTGGATGGGCTCGGTGGCCTGCAGTAACTGTTGGAGGAGAGGGCTGAGCGGATGAATCGGGAGCGGAGTTCTGGCTGGTAGGGTTAGGCTGCTTATTAGTGCCGAGTTTGTATCGGCACTCAGCTTCAGCGTGGCCCCCCTTCTTGCAATAGTTGCATATGGTCTTGCTAGGCAGTCCATTCTTCGGTGAGTGGAGTTCGAGAGGTAGGCCAGAGGGATGATTCGCTTCTGAGAGGTGCTATGCGACTGATTGAAAGTTTCCCATGAATCAGCCATGCGACAAGCTTCCATAAGTGTGAAGGGCTGCTTATCGTTAAGATATACAGCAAGGGGCCCTGGCACACATTGGAAAAGGTCTTCTAGCATGGTCCGATTGAAAAGATCCTCAAACGTCGTGCAGGCCAAGGAGTCGAACCAGCGCGTACCGGACTGGGTTTTGTGACATGCCCATTCCGTCCAAGACCAGCCGACTTCCTTGGCAAGACCTCGGAACCGTTGTCTCCATTTTTCTGGGGTTATCTCGTAGGCCTTTGTAATGACTCTACGAACTTCTGCCATGTTGCCTCTCTGGCTCTTCTCCAGTGAGCGAAGCGCTGCCTTGGCTTTTCCCTCCATATGCTTGGCTAGTATTAAGGCTCTCTCCGTCTCCGTGGTGCTGTAGTTATTGAAAAGAGCCTCGATCTCCTCCAGCCATGCTTCTGGCTCGTCCTCAGTCCACTTGGGGACTAGGGAATTGATGCTCGAAATTGGAGCGTTTGATGCAGCAGGTGTAGGACTGGAGGCTTGCTGTCGAGCCATAGCTTCGGCATTCTCCATTTTGGCTCTTTCCAGCTCAAGCTCTTTCTCCTTGCAGGATAACTCATGCCGTCTTCTTCTTTCTTCTCTTTCCTCTTCTAATTGCCTTTGCTCGGCTTCATACATCCTCTGCTCGGCTTCATACTTCCTCTGCTCGAGTCTTTCTTCCTTCTCTCGCTTGGCCAAGTCGTCCACTTGCTCCTTAACCAAGGTGGTAAGTTCCGAGCCGGTGAGACCTGCCGCCGTCCCCAGCCCCAGGAAGGTTTTATAATGCTCTGCTGCCATGGTTCTGGTGGGGAAGGGCGTCTAACCGGGTCGACTGGGCGTACTTGGGCAGCTAGGAAGTGTCTCTTCAATAATGATGTGGCACCCTTTCAAAAGGTGGCACTGTAGTTTGGGTGTGCCGTGTACAGGTCACACTGGTGGCACTCAGTATCCCTAGGCACTGGTGCAGGTTAGGTTCCAGAAGAACTTTCTCTTCTGTGTTCCCTTTTGTTTTTGTTTTATTTATTTTTCTGGATGCTTGCTTGGTGGCACTTATGGTGCCAATGTGTTCCTAGGGACCCTCTACTGGAGTCCAACTAGGCTATATGGGAGGAAAGGCACTCTACACCCCCTGCAGAGTGCAACAATCGAATGAGAGAGATAGGGAAGGTAAAAGAGAGAGAGAGAGAAGTAAGCTATTCAAGTGATGACAGTGCTGCAAATTATTGGCACTGTGGAATAAAGTGAATTTGGGTTGTTTTTTTTTTTTTTTTTTTTTTCTTTAAGGATCCTCGTGAGTGGCTGGTCCCAGTACCGGCCCAGTGCTGGCCCCTTCTTCTTTCAGAGGGTGAAAACTACTGTTTGCTTCGGTCTGGATAGCAGGCCTCACTCGTGACCGACAGTTTATCACTGTATCGGAATTACTCTTAACTTGTCCTCATCTATTGTGGGACAGAGGTGTTTCTTTTATTTGGTTTATTGTATTCGAATTAATTAGCCTAGTGTCGGCCGTTCTTTCTTTGAAGAGGGTCACGTACACTTAGGTTAGGAATGCTTACTTGAACGACGAGAGAGAGAGAGAGAGAGAGAGAGAGAGAGAGAGAGAGAGAGAGAGAGAGAGAGAGAGAGAGAGAGAGAGATTTTCAATCAGCGAATTTCTTGCTGCTTGAGAACATGTAAACAAAGATTTTATACATGCACAATGGCATGGATCTTAATAAAATGATACAGATGCGTCGTCTTGGCTTCCTTAGGGATTACTTTATTATCTTAATTTTCCTGGGAGCCGACGTCACAAAAGTTTATCGTAAAATTTTAAATTCTCTTTATATGATTTTTATAGCAGGTATTCGTATAGGAACTTGTTATGGTACTCCTAACTAAGGCCTATCTTTCCCTGCCTAAATTGTCTTTTGGTTTTGTCTAGCTAAGATATTGTGAGGTGGGTTTACTACGAAAAGCAACAAAAAAAAAAAATTATGCCCCAAGAGTGGCGGGGAGCAGAGTCGAGGTCACAATAACAAGGTCTTTGAGATGGCGGCCAAGGTCCCGTTAGGCCTAAATTTCAACAACAACCTCTGGCGGCGAAGGAACACCAAAATGGCCGTTCTCTCACAAACAGTTCGAACAATTTCAAAACAACCGCGCGAACACGGCGGAGGAATCCAAAATGGCGGGTATTTTCTTTTAGCACCAAATTCAAAAACAACGCACGAAACAAATGTAGGTATCCAGATTTTACTTTAAATATACCAATCATGCATAGCGTTTTATGTTACGGATGGAAAACTAAATTACCAAACAACTTTGTCTTTTGTTATCGTACTCTCACCTGGACATTAAACAAAAGAATGAAAAGAGAAATGCTAGCCTGCCTGCGTAAATTTACGTTGTTGAACGGTACCTTTATTGTAAAATTACTATTTCAGTTCGTTTGCTACTTCACTGACACGGTTTTGAAGGATTCCCGCTATATGCAAACAATAACGATCGGAATTGCCGACACGATTTCTAAATTACTTTGTGTACATGAAACGGGCTCCGCGCTTCGGCCTTTGAATTCGTTACTTGAACGACTTGACTTACGATCCGAACAGGGTAAAATGCCCTTGTCTTAAACGTTATAAATTATGACGCTCTGCTCTCGACGCACCCTTGCCTACCTACGCTAATTCTCGCTACACTTGTTATTATAACTATTCTCTTTACTGCTTGTTATTATGCCTCGTTCCTTGTTTGGAAGAATGAAATGGAGTTCGATATCTGACTTTTATTTTTTGGAATTAATGTAATTTAATTTCCTTTTCTCCAGATTCTTTCTCTGAAATGTACTTTAGATTCTACGCAAGGTCGCCAATGTTACGTGTGAGGGTCTTGGTTGATCATGTATTATTCAATTTACGTAATTTTTACGGCCCTGCAAACCAAGATTACACGTAACCTGCCACTTGAAGCCAAAAGTTAACCTCAAAGACAGTCGTTAATTAGCCAAAGGTCGCCAGTTAAGGGTAATTAACCTTAACAAGAATATTTGAGATGAATTTGATTTTAAACGCAACGGTTCTTCCAAACATTCGGACGCGAGGCATACAAAAGCATCGAGATTTAACCTGATTTTGCTTACCCTAAATCCTAGGTATTTTACTGGAATAACGGGGTTGAAGCTAACAATATAATAATTTGGCTTAATCTAGGCTTCGTAAACACATATACCCTAAGTGGTGGCTGAAGGAAGAAAACAAAGAAAAAATGTGAAATACAGAAAAGTACTAGTCAATCGACGAAGCTTCAACAAGAATCGGACTTACCGTGAATGTCGAGTCGCTGCGCAAACAAGGGACCTCAGGAGTCGTATTCTGGCAGTCTTCCCAATTCACTAATTAAGATAGACGTAGGAGTAAAAGTAATAAAGAACAAAGAATATCGTTCGGGCACGCACGCAGCGTCACCCTGGTTCAGTGACCGCTGGAATCTCTCTGCCCGACCTCGCTTCGTTCCCGCCAGATAAGGCGGGTTCTTGACACACCGCCCCGGGCAATCCGACCTTGACAAAGGCATCGTCGAATGCATAGAATAAAGCTTAAGGGCCACCATAACTAGGGGTCATTGAGCGTAAACCCTCTTTGAGGCTTAGGTCCCTAATGCCCTAGCATATTTTGTTTATAAACTTTCCAGCCTATGCGGCGCCATTTGTCTACTGCAGTGATTGTTATTTTTGAATTGCCTAGCCTACCGGCGGGGCAGAGATGTTCTCTGTCGAGGTCAATCGGACTAATATTCCTTCACCTAAATACATCGAGGGCGAACAGCAGTAATATTTATATATATATATATATATATATATATATATATATATATATATATATATATATATATATATATAATATATATATATATATATATATATATATATATATATATATATATATATATATATATATATATATATATATATATATATATATATATATATATATATATATATATATATATATATATATATATATATATGTATATATATATATATGTATATATATATATATATATATATATATATATATATATATATATATATATATATATATATATATATATATATATATATATATATATATATATATATATATATATATATATATATATATATATATATATATATATATATATATATTTATTTATTTTTATTTTAATCAATATTTTTATATTTATATTTACATTATTATTTTCATTTTCATTTGTATTTATATATATTCTTTTATTTTTATTTACAGCTATATCTTTTTTTTCTTATTTATATCCATTATGCCATCTTTTTTATGACTGATTTTAAATCAACATTTACTGGTATATTCATACAACCTTGTTTTATTATTTAATCATTATTTACCATTGTTGTTTCATATTACTATATGTTATATATCTTTTCAATTAAGAGTCAAATCAAAATATAGAAAGGGACAAATAAAAAAAAATTAATTAACAATAAATGCCTAAAAATTAAGAACAATCATGATGTATTAAAAATTTATTTATTTTTTTGATAATCATGAAGGTAGCACTAAAAAAAGTGAGAAAATGAGAAAAAAGTAGAGTTAAATTAAATACAAGAAAGAGAAATAAAATTGATTAAGGAATGAGTAAGTAAAACATTAATTTTTACTTAGGTTATCAAGCGCTATTCGACTAATTTTAAATAAATATTTTTATCATAATAAATCTTGTATATTTTTAGATTTCATTCTACTAAATGAAATTCTGTTAAAATAAATCATACCAAATATCTAAAAATAAAATTTTAAGAATCCAGTAATATAATAATAATAATAATAATAATAATAATAATAATAATAATAATAATAATAATAATAATAATAATAATAATAATAATAATAATAAATTTTCATTTTTAATGATAATACAAATGTATAAAACTAAATCATGAAAATTTCTTATTGAGGCTGAAATTTAAATCCACTGTGAAAGATGGAAAAGCAACGAAAAATCTTCCATTATGATTGTAGCAAAAATTTTATTTTATTTTTATTAGTTACGATAATTTTCTTATTTTTATACTATTTTAAAAATATATTTTTAACTTAAATTTTTTTTGTTCACCTCCACAAAACCATGTTTCTAGAATTCAGTCCTTAAAATATGCAATAAAATAAAATTTAAGAATAAATGATCATATAAGTTTTTTATATAAAGATACCGTAAAAGTACTCAAGATTTAAGTCAAAAATCAATTTCAAAATTTATTTAAAGAAAGGAAAATAAATATAATATATAAAAAGTTTTTAAAAATGTTTCAATCTGAATACATTATTTTTGAGAATTTTGGCCTCTTTTTGATGATTGATTTTAGTTTAACGTTTACTGATATATTATCATAACCTTCGTTTTTTTTTTTATTAATCATTATTTACCATTATTGTCTTATATATGTATTTGTAATTTATAAAGCAAGAAAAATAAACAAGTTGACAAAAAATAAATAAATAGGATATAAACAATAAAATATATAAGTAAGACAAAAAAGTTATGAATACTAAATAAAATAAATGTAAGTAAAGGCGAGTAAATCTAAAAAATACATAAGCACAAAAAAACAGACAGAAATACATAGAATTTTGCGAAACGAAATGTAAACTAAAAATAAATAAAACTAACAGATGAAATGGAATAAATAAAATAAATAATTGAAGATAAAGAACGCATATGATATAAATAAAATGTTCATAATTATGAAGAAAAAGTTATAAAATGTGAATAAAAGTAAAAATAAATATAATTGAAATTAAATTGATTAAGAAATAAATAATTTTCAAACATTATTCCCCTGTTTGTAGATGAATATGTTTGTCATAATAAATCATGCATATATTTAGAGTTGATTCTACTAAATTAAATTCTGTTAAAAGAAATTATTCTAAATACCAAGAAATGAAATTCATGAAATATAGAATTTTAAGAAAATTTCTTCATGAACTGAAATTGAAATCCGTTGTAAAAACACGTAAAAGTTCCTAAAAATCTTCCATTAAGTTGTAGCCAAATTTAATTTATTAGGTACGATAATTTTCTTTGTTTTTTATGCTATTTAGAAAACATATTTTTAACTTATATTTTAATTTATTCACCTCCACAAAATAATTTTTCACGAATTCAGTACCTAAATTATGTAATAAAATAAAATTAAAGGCTAAATGGTCATATATGTTTTGCATTTTAAAATAATGTAAAAAAAATAAGATTTAAGTAAAAAATCAGTTTACAAAATCATTAAGAAAAGGAAAATAAATGAAATATGTAAACATTTTCAAAAATATTTCAATTTAAATACAATATTTTTGGGGATTTTTGCCCCCTTTTAGATGACTGATTTTAGTTTACCGTTTACTGATATATTCTTATAACAGAATTTCATGAAAAAAAATCCATAAAAAAATCAATAATTAATGTAATATAAAGTTCTAAAAAAAATATTTCAATTTGAATACAATATTTTTGGGAATTTTACCCTCTGTTTGATGATTGACTTTATTTTTAACGTTTATTAATATATTCTTATATCAGAATTTTATAAAAAAAAAAAAAGGTAAAAAAACAACCAGTATTTAAGTAAAGAGATCAATTTCAAAAATCACCTAAATATATGAAAATTAATGTAACATGCAAAAGTAAAAAAAATCAATTTGAATACATTTTTGGGGGGAATTATAATTATCCCCAATTTTTTATGACTAATGTTAGATTAAACGTTTACTTTCATGAATTAACCATTATTTACAATTATTGTTTCATATTTCTATTTGTAATTTATCGTTTTATTTCAAATGACAAATATCATTTAATACCAATTAAGGAAATTGTGATGCTAGTCAATTTTAAAAATACCATAACAATAATTAATCCGAAAAAAATAGCAAAGAAAATGAAATGGAAACAAATCACATGAAATTGAATAAAATGAAAATAAAAACAAATATAAAGTAAGAAAAATAAAAAACGAAACAAAAAATTTTAAGAAGAAATCTAATCATTAAAATACATAAATAAGTTACAAAAAGGAATTGTGAATATTGATTAAAATAAATGTGAATAAAAGTGAATAAATCTTAAAAAAAAGACAAAAACAAAAAACAGACGGAAATGCACAGAAAATGTTTTAAAACAAAAGTAAATAAAATATAGAAATTAACAAATAATATAGAAATAAATAAAAAAATAAATAACTGAAAATAAGGAACAATTGTGACATAAATAAAATTTTTAATAATTATAAACAAAACACTAAAAAAGTGAGAAAATGTGACTATAAGTAAAGTTAAAGCAAATATGAGAAAATATAAATAAAATTGATTAAGAAATGGGTAAGCAAAATAGAACTTTCGTAATCTGTAATTTTTGCTTGAGTTATCAAATATTTTTTTAAGTGTTTATAACTAAATATTTTGTATCATAATAAATCATATATATTTTTAGATTTGATTCTACTAAATAAAATTCTGTTAAAAAAAATACGAAATATCAAGACATTAACTTATGAAATATAGAATTTTAAAAAGGCAATAAAGAATGATAATAATAATAATATTGAAAAGGTTGGCTGTATTATGCGAATTTGTCTTATACAGGATCTTTTCTGTTTTCCTTATAATTAGCTTTTCAGGCTCAGCGATGTTGGTCAGCAAGTGGCCAATATACATATTGGAAAAAGGATAGTGTGCGGAATGCGGGAAGCCTTTTATTGAAATATTCGATCAGAAATCCGTGGAATCCTTCGTGGTCTGGATTCAGGTTCTTTTACTTCAGGTTGTGGTACCGTCGACGTGTTTCAGCCATCTCGTTGGTCATCCTCCGGACGTGGTTGAGAAGGATCTGGAGAAACAAGGCCCTTGAGTCGGTATTTATAGGGGGAGGGGGGTTTTGATCGGTGCAGGTCATCTCGGGCGGAGCCTTCTCTCCCATGTTGATGTTCGGGGTTCGTCTTGCGTGCGAGCGGCAATATAGTGCTGGGGATGACTGGGAGAATTTCGATCCTCAGATGCGGAATTTTGATTCCCTTGCTCGCTATAGGGGTCGCTCGGTGCAGGTCTCCTGGTGGCCGTGGGGAGGAAGGCTTCCTGCGCAATGTTGAGGGTTGGTTTCTTCTTCCCAATGTACAATGCTTCCAAGAGGCGCAGGCGACAGTGATCCGTAGTTCGGTTAATTATTTCCGTATTCGTGATTATATCTTTTCTTGCAATGCGCTGGTTACGGGCGGTGCTGGCATGGTTAAAGATGGCTCCCTCTTTGGCGTGGCAGGAAATCCTCTTGGAGAAACAACCGAGGCATCCTCGGAAGGCGCATTGCCCCTTCCGAGGATGCTTCGAGCGACCCCTATAGCGACCGAGAGAATAAAAACTCTGCATTTGAGGATAGAAATTCTCCCAGTCATCCCAAGTACTACATTGCCGCTCGCACGCAAACCTAGGGCCGAACATCAACATGGGAGAGAAGGCTCCTCTTGAGATGACCTGCCCCTGGTAACCAATCATAATTCAGCAACGATCAAGAACAGCCCCCCCCCCCCCCCCTCCCATAAATACCGGCCCAAGCGCCTTGTTTTTCCAGATCCTTCTCAACCACGTCCAGAGAATGACCAACGAGATGGTCGAAACATGTCGACGGTACCACAGCCTGAAGTAGAAGAACCTGACTCCAGACCACGGAGGATTCCACGGATTTCTGATTGAATATTTCAATAAAGGACTTCCCGAATTCGGCACACTATCCTTTTCCAATATGAATATTGGCCAGTTGCTGACCAAAATTGCTGAGCCTGAAAAGCGAGTTATAAGGAAAAGAGAAAAGATCCTGTATAAGATAAATTCCCATAATACAGCTATCATTTTCAATAAGACCTGTTTAAGAGAGGGTCTATTTCCTTCAAATAATAATAATAATAATAATAATAATAATAATAATAATAATAATAATAATAATAATAATAATAATAATAATAATAACAATAATAATAAAAATAATAATCATAATAATAATAATAATAATAATAATAATAATAATAATAATAATAATAATAATAATAATAATAATAATAATAATAATAATAATAATAATAAATGTATAAATAGTCTCACGATTATTGATAACCAAAGATATATAAAACTAATTCATGAAAACTTTTCACTGAACCTGAAACTAAATTCCAATGAAAAAAACGGAAAAGCTCTTAAAATTTTCCATTAAAATTTTACCCCAATTTTAATTATCTATTAATTTGTCACGATCATTTTATTTTTTTTAGACGATTAATGCAATAAAATAAAGTTTAAGGATAAATAATCGTATCATAAAAAAGTTTTAAAAAAAATTTCAATTTGTATATATTTAATATTTTGGGGAGATTTGCCCTCTTTTTGATAACTGGTTTTTAGCTTAACGTTTACTGAAATATTCTTAGAACATAGTTTTATGAATTACTATGAGATTCAGGGCCTCTGTAACACTTTGCTTCTTATCAAAGCATCGGATGTAGCTGAAAGTTGACATATGTATATTTTACAACCACACACAAATTTTGTCAGCATTATCAATAACCTAAACCCGATAGTTTTAATTTTTATAGTGTAAAAATGATCTAGCCGACGCCACGGTCAATGATTACGAGCCAAGAGTCGAAAATTATTCATTACGTAAGCAAGGTAAACACCATTTGACGAAATGTTGCCCCGCCCATCCACCAGACAGAAACTCATTCACCTTGTTCCATCGGCTCTGAAGCCCATAGCAGTCAAGAATGGCTAACAGGATTTGTCTTACGACTTGCAACTTTATACAGTCAAGAGAAAGCCCTTGGCCATACTTACTATAGCCTGAATAGGTAATTATTCAGTTTCTAGTTTAAATCCAATGTTTATGGTCTGATTTGTATTTAGCGTAACGTGATTATAATACTTGTAATGTCATTCAGGATTTTGAACATTTCCATTAACTATTCACTGTGCCACCAAGAGAGAGAGAAAGAGAGAGATTGTATGTAAACTGTCTTTATATAACTATTTTTGTTAAAATAAGATTTTTATCCAAAGCAAATACAAGCTTATATGTGCTAAAATCTCCAGCAGACCAACGGATCATCCGATATATTTTTTTTTCTTTATTTTTAGCTTCAACATCGACAATAACACACCCAGTTGCCATAATTTGTTAGCTTAATGAAATAACCTATCATCTAATGTTAAACTTAATTTCTGAGGAGGCCATGGCTTATTGAACAGTGAAAAAACATGACAAAGACTTTATGAATGGCGGAACGATACATAGATGTGGGTGGGGTATCTGTGCTAGTGTAGTAATACTACTGTAGCAGTAGTGCCGCAACAGTAGTAATAGCAGTAATATACATGAATTAAACGTTTAGGCCAACTGCTGGGATCCTTGAGGATCATTTAGCACTTCTTACAACCACTTCAGAAATGAGTTTTTATAGCCAGAAGTTAAATTTTCTAATCCAACAATGCCCATGATAGCCTTCAGTGTTATCCTGAATTATAACGAGGCCAAAGTGGGTGGAGCCTCATGAAGTCATCATTCTGACGATAATTATTGGTGAAGGTTTAAGGCTAAAATACGGTACCGGCTATTTTTTTTTTCAGTAAATAGGTAGATAGCCAATAAATAAAAATTGCTTGACATTGGATATAGCAGTTATCAAATCAAGCTTGTCTACTATGATTTTGAAAATTACCAACTACTCCCTACATCTTGTCAATCTGATTGTGACCTATAAAGTAGACTGTAATTTCTTAGGAAACTTATTTTGGGAGTTAGACTAATAATCGAAGTGTTTTTGTATTTATTAACATATTTTGTTGGTTTGTTCATTACGACAATTATCAGTGGAGAGGTTTCAGAGTTCATAAAGCTGTACTGCTTTGCTTGTATTTAAATTTTCATGTCATTGTTGCCAGAGGTCTAGCCTTCGTTACGTATAGCCAATCATCCACCGAGAAAGAGAGAAGAAATGCTGCCATAAGTTACGTAACTATTGCGTTCGAAACCTTTTCTCTGAGTAAGTTGGCCCGTCTTCAAAAAAAGTCACTTTTACATTATAAGTACCAAATTTATTCAACCTACGTAATGCAGAATACAGTCAAAATTTATGTGCAGATATAATGTGTATTCTGAATAAGCGTTATATTTATGAACTGCATAGATAAAAAGCTATTGCGAAAAAACCGTGTTACCGAGGCCCTGAATCTCATAGTAATTGTTATTTACCATTATTGTTTTACATTTATATTTGTAATTTATCTTTTCAATGCAAATGGCATGTATAATGATAAATAATGATTAATTCACAAATTTAGGGTATAAGAATATATCAGTAAACGTTAAACTAAAATCAGTCATCAAAAACAAGGCAAAACTCCGAAAAATATTATATTCAAATTGGAGTACTTTTTTTTTTTTTACTTTTTATATGTTACATTCATTTTCCTATTTTTAAGCGATTTTTGGAATTGATGTTTGATTTAATTCTTGCTTGTTTTTTAAAGGTGTTTTATATGCAAACGTATATGATCATTTAGCTTGAAATTTTATTTTAATGCATATTTTAGGTACTGAATTCGTGAAACATGGTTTTGTGGAAATTCCTTTCGCCTGTCACCCCATTCCATCTCTGTACCTGAGATGTTATCAAGGGTGACCTGGTTGAGATAAGAGTTCGTCTCCTTACCTGGGGTATAATTAGATTTATTGCAGTATATGAGGCATTTTAAGATTTATTCCATATACGTACATGAGTTTTTTTTTATTTTTATTTACAAATTCTAATTATATCAAGTACGTACATGAGCTATTTCATCTGCCGTATCAGACCTTCCTCATCTTCATCGAGGAATTTCAAACGGTTCATAAACACAGCTTGGCTTATCGGCTGTTAACAGAGATTTTGGTGAGGGATATGGGGAAATCAGTACAGTTTCTTTATGGTGTTTCCATATACTTACACGAGACTTCCTGGCAAATTGACTCCCGCGGTGAGGTACCCTGCGATAAGGCCGCAAGTCTGGGGCAAACACGACACGCCCTGTTTGTTTTCGCTTACAAGTTTAGGAGGGATGGGAGAGGACAAATTCTCCGCTTCATTAGTGACCCGAGAGAGCATTTCTCTGCTCCATGAGTGACCTAAGACCAGGTGTCTGTGATAAGATAAGACATGGGCAAACATGACCTGCCTTGAGACGTCCCCTGATAAGATTAAAATATCCGGCATAGCCTTAAGGAACAAAAACAAAAACACAGTATATATATTATAACAGGAAATTTTTTATTGGCTAGCGACTGACAACAGGTCAACGAGACATAACATATTGGAAGATGGGTATGCATTTCATGACGGCGATCCCGCCCCTGACAATAATACTTCCTGCCCGCTTCAAGTTATTCCGGATATTCAGCAAAAATTCCCGGAAATCGCTTCTGAAGCCATTACATTCAGCCATCCTCGACATGGATGATGTTACAGCGGCACGGTTGATAAGTAGCCTAACTCTCTGGAACAAAAATTTAAGAAGTATTGATTTGTGAAAGAAACGTCAATAGAAGAATAGTTGCAAAATGTAAAGTTTTTATTTGCGAATGAAGCGTCAACAGAAGAACATTTGCAAAGTATATATGAAGTATTGGAATAATAATGATCTGAGCGCACAAACAAGAAATAACAGAGCAAACCACATGTACGTTACCTTCCGTGTCAGAACAGGCAGTTAACCTGAATGAAGCCTGAACAGGATACAGAACGTAACAGCTGACCTCACAACGTCCGATTCCGCAGTTTTAAACATTCGTTATAAGTTATAGCTCTCTTACTGCCCCACCTCCAATCCGAGCACTTCGCTTTTTTGAAATATTTGAAATAGTATCTCGTTACCCAGCGATCAATCGCGTGTAAATGGTGTACAGAAAAAACCTCTTTCAACCTCGACAGCATCTTCCCCACCCCATGGTGCCTGACGTAATGTACGAAAAACAGGTCGTAAAGTCCGCACTTATACGAAAGATCCGGCTGTATTTGCCTTTTAAGTTCGTAAACGCTATATTCAGAATGATTACGCAGAAATCTAGAAAATCCACGTGAATAAAACTCAGGTTTGATAGCGTAACTGTCATAAAACATAACCACACTCCTGGGCGACCTTTCCACGTAGAAACATACCCAGTGACCTATATTATTAATATCCGAAGATGACTCTAAAGTGTTAGATATAAAGACTAGAGGTTTATCTCTATTCAACGGTACAATAAACACCCCTACAACATCCGAAGCGAATATACCTAGATAACTAATTAACGGTCCTAAAGTATCTTTTAAAGATATTTCTAATTCTCTAGTATCCATCTTTCTCACCCTCTAACGTCGCACTGGATTATCCTATCAGAATCAACCGATAAAATACCTTTCGTGTCTCCGAAAAGCATCACTACGTGAGGCGTTGCCACAGGTCCGGCCAACCTTATGGTTATTCTCATACTAGCGGAAATTTCGACGGGTAGTGAATCCTCCATATCCTCGGTTGTGAAACTAAAACACAAAATAGATCTCCCCTCTTAAAGGCATTATAAGAAATCATGTTTTCATGTCCGGCCCCAGTTGCCTTCTGTGATTCGTAAAATAATTGCGCTACCCTCCCGGGAAAAGTACTCTGAATATTATATATAGTGTTACCGTTGATGGTGATATGTACATTACTTAACTCGCAATGTTCGAAATATAACCCGTTCCTGGCATATTCTCCCGAAAAATTCCTCATGTCAACCAGGGCAATTGTTAACTTCTCGGGAATACACGTCCCGAATGTTTGATCGATTAATATAGATGATTCATTTGTTCCGATAATGTACGTTTTATATAATGTTTTATCGAACACATAGTGTAACGGTTTAACTGATAAAGCCTCATTTAAAGCGGATATGGCGTTATAGTGCGGGGTAACCCTATCAATCCATAATTTCGCCTTCTCCACATCCAGCTGGTTGAACCCTCCATTTCCACCCGTGCTCATAATCCAGTTGTTATTAGCCATTTCGAACCTAATTCTCAAGTCCACCGAATCTAGCAAATACATGTCAATACTCGCCAGATCAAGGAGCAGCGGGAAGTAGTTATGTATACCTTCCGATTTAAGAGTCTCCATGACACTCGTTTCCCACCTGGCAGCGTCCTGAAAGGTATTAGCTGAGAACGTTCTAGTTACGCCAAAAGCCTCATTATAATCGTCATAAAAAAAATCCACTCCGCCCTAACGTAGCCATCGAAGCGGGTTTTATATTTTTTAACAGTTTGATATACGATTGATAGTGAAATATTGGACATGATTCCACCAACTTCTCATTAAAAAATACGGATACGGATTTAAAAAGAGTATTACTTATTCCGTTGGCAAACGCTATATTTTGATCAGCTGCTAAATTCGCACCCTGTCTAGACACTCTAAGACATAATTCTAGCACAATGCTAGACAAGTCCAAGAAAGAACCTACAACGCCGTTGATACGAAACTCGATATACCTGTCAGATAGAACCTGGTTTACGGATACATTACTCGGCATGAAATCAACTCTCTCCTTCGAGTTAATCGAACTTTCGATAATTCTCCGTCTGTTCACATTCGGATATAATTCAGATATTCCGGCAACGTATGAGGGTACGGGAATCTTATCGCCTGTTCCCGGCACTTTCGGGATGATACCTGCCATTCTCCGGTGTATATATATATATATATATTATATAGTACCTGAGGGTGGGAGGTTACGGATGCGTGCACGTACGAGGCTGCTACTGCTATACGAATGAATTAAACGAAGTCGTATACATCCTTTTTAATACCCCGCTCACGTGACTTCCTCTTCTTTCTTTTATCATTCCTCCTTGAAGCTCTGTACCTCTTCTTGCCAGCTCCATTCAATAATCGAAGACCCGCAGCCTTAACAGCCCGAACACCATTCCTCTTTAGAGACTCCTTTAATGGTGTCCTTTCATTTAACACATCAGAGAGGACTGACCTCCCAGATTCTTTAGCTGCAGGCTTAACAGCGTTGAAAAGGAAGGGCAGCACTCTGCGGGCAGTGCCCAAGACTGCTGAAAATATACCTGCTCCTTTTCTATACCCGGGATAAAATATAGATATATCTTCCAAACCTCCGCCCTTTCTTAACGGGTCTGCTAGAAATAATTTTTTTAAATCAGCCTCGGAAGGCGGGATAAAAGCCACTCTCATGTCTATTGCAGATACTTCCCAGACGGAGTTTTTTATCTTTTTTATTTGTTTTGGAGAGGAGAGATGATGTTAAAGCTATAGTAAAGAGGTGTGTATATATGTAAGTACCTCTCCGTACAACTGCGTGAATGCGAACAAAGGGATCAGAAGGGAAGTTATAATTATATACACGCATATACTCATCTGGGCCTCACATGAAGCACGCAGGTGACACTCGTCCCGTCACTGAAGTGGATCTCCCGACCGTTCTGATCGGTAATGGTAATTGAAATCTGGTCTAGAAAATTTGTATTCAAGTTTTTTTTTTTTTTTTTTTTTTAGCTGATAGGTAAGATGGGTGAAAGAAGAGTGAGGGCAGTTCGCTAGCTAACCATGGTAGGGAATAGTTTAGAAAGTGAAATATTAGTAAGAGTAATGTCGTGTTGTTTATCCACAATTTTATTTAGGTATGGGTACAATTTTTCTAATATTAACATAATACAATAATAATTTTACATTATAATAACATGGTAAATTATACATATTGCATATTTTGAATTTTATTTCTTATTAGTATAGTACTTAAAACATAAAATAAAATAAAAAAATAAGTTCCAATTTCCTCATTTTAACCTTGATGTTAATTATCATAATGATTTTGCATGATACCTACATAGTAAATTCTAAATATTACTTTTTCACAAGGCATTTCTTAATAATATAATGGTTGAGGTTCATCACGATGAATATATGAAGATACTCTTCTCCACCATCTGTGGTCTGTGTTGTTTGGGTGGTTTCTCTCTTCTGCTACGGATTCTTCTGTTAATTCACTGTTGTATTGATCTAGCTTGCTCCATATGTTAGTTGCCAGCCTGTATAATCTTTGATTAATTGGTTCTACTTTGTATTTTTTGTGTATTTGTTCTATATTCAGATCGTCATCTTCTTGATTGTTTCTCACTGCGGACCTTAGTATCTTATTTTGGAACTTTTGTAATGCACTTATATTGGAAGTCGATGCTAAACACGTGGGTATTGGTGGATATTCCATTATTGGTCTGATTAGGCTTTTGTAGAAATGGATTTTGATATTTGTGTTCATATTCCTAAATCGTTTTAGCTTTGTATTTTGTGTTCTTGCTATTCTTAGCCTTTCTCTCACGTGTCTTGATATTCCTCTTTGTCCGAATTGCATTCCTAGTATTCTTGTGGTTTTAGTAAAATTCATCGGTAGTCTAACACTATTTGTGCAGGTTTGTAAGCAGACACTGATACTAGCTGGAATTTAGATTTATTTCAAATTGATTTATTCTTTCAATTTGGTTCATTGTTTTTTGTGCTACTTGTCTTTTCAAAGTTGGATCCCTTCTTCGCGTGCGTTTTTCTGGGTGTATGATTATTTGAGTTATATCATCTGCAAAGCAGACATCAGTACAGTACTCTGGTGATGAAGTCATATCTGATGTATATAATATGAATAGTGTTGGACTGACTACAGATCCTTGTGGGACTCCACTTAGTAACGGGAATGGATTCCCTGTGTAATTTTGTGACTTGATTGCTGCATAGTATTTTCTCAAAAATGTCTGGAAGGTTGAGATGTAATATTTTGTACTGAAGTCCTTGTATCCATACTTTGTCAAATGCCTTGGTTATATCTCTACATACTAGGTTACATAGGTACCTTCTTCTTTGTGATAGTGCAATACTCTCATATATTATTGCTATTGCAATCTGGGTCCCTCTTCCTTTTCTAAATCCACATTGATTATTAATGTGTAGCTGATTACCTTCTAGGAACAACGCTAATCTGTTGTTAATTATTTTTTCAAATATTTTGCCGGGTATTTCTAGTAATGATATTGGTCTATAATTCTCTACCCGACTAGTATCTTTTCCTGGTTTGGGTATCAAAATCATTATTGCATTCTTGAATATAATTGGAAAATATTCAATTGAGAGGGCCCAGTTGTATATTTCTCTTAATTTTTCGAATGCAATGTCTGGTAAATTTTGAATTATGACCTTGTTAATTCCACTCTTTCCTGTTGCTTTGTGTTTAAAATTTTTTATTATTATTTTGATTTCCCATAACTCTATTTTCCTTGTTAATGGGCAGCATTCATCGAGTCTGCTAATATCAGCTGCATAATGCGGATTTGTTCTGTTTCTATGTTGTTCAATGAATTCATTGACTATTGGCTCATGTTGTTTGTCGATATTTTGGTTATCCTCCTGCGTTATCTGGAATATTTCCAGCCAGTAGGCCTTGTGCAGTACATCCTTCTTTTTGTCATCATATATTTTCTCATTCCCATGCTTTATGTATGGCCAAGTATGAGTTTTGCTTCCCATCAGTCTTGCAACGGAGTTCCAAAATTGTTTTGGGTTATTGTACTGTATTTCTGTGTTTTTTATTAGGTCTTCCCAATTTTGATTATATAATCTTGAGTTTTCTTTTACAAACTGTTCTTGTAATGACACACATCTTCTCATTAATGTGTTGTTCCACCCTGTTATAAGTACTGTGTTTTGGATGTTGCTGTAGTGCCATTGTATCAATTTCAACTTATCACTACTAATAGGATGTGAAAGTGTGGTGTATTTAGTTACGGGTATATGTTTTTTTGTTGCTTCCCCTATATTTCTGTACCATTCTTCAAGCTCACCATCTACTATTTCTTTTGTTATTTCTATTTCTTTTGAATTTATTGTTGGTTGTCTACTCATTTTTCCTTCTATTTCATTTTTTAAGCTTTCCCAACTTGCTCTTTTTATATTTGGTATTTCTAAGGATGGAATCATTATTGGATTGGTTGACAATATAATTACCATTGGTATATGATCAGAGGAGGTTGCTGGCCCTCTTGTAACGGCAATATTGAGGTGAATTTTGTTATTTCCCAATATTATACCTGGCTTTCCTTTTCTGTTATTTGCTACAAAGGTATCGAAATCAGGTCCTAAGTGTATGATATACTTTTTATTTATTAATCTGACTATTTCTTGTCCTGTTTAATTAGACTGCCTATATCCAAATAGTTGGTGTGTGGCATTTAGATCCGCAATGAGGTAGGTTGGTTCTCTCCTGTTCATAACTTCATGACATCCGGAAGTGGGAAATAATGTCTTCTTGGCGGCTTGTAAGCTGTAGCGATCACTATTGGCCCTTTGTAGTTTGAATTTGGACTGCTAAAAAGTCGTCTTGGAAATCGTCTATTATCTTGTGTCTAATATTACTCTTGATTGCTATTGCAATTCCTACGAAGGGTTCATCAGCAAAGTTTTGCGTATATGTATTATATCCAAAACTTTTCAGAGTTTCATTTCGTTTCATACCATGCTCATTGATTGATATTATGTCAGGGTCTTCTTCTCTATATATATTGTATAATTCAAATTTCTTTGTTTTCCAGGATTTCACGTTGTGCTGAATTATTTTAATTCTTCGTAGAGTTGAGTCCATTCGAGTTACAGTGGTCTAGTAATTGTGTTCTTTTTCTTTCACTTTTCCGTTTTCTGGTGTTATTGGCTACTGGCGTAGTGCTTTTTGATGCTGAAGTTGATCCCTGTGGATTGTGTAAGATGGGAGAGTTGAAGAAACCTGAGAAGCTTGGTAGTGAGTCTTGTATTTCTTCTGTTAATTGATGCTGCGTTTCTTGCAAATTACTTATGCGTCCTGAGGGATGGGTTGGTGAGTTCGAGTCCGAATTGGGCTCAATTCCGAGTGTAAAGGCTTCATCTGATGAGTCGTCTTCTGAGCTCTGGGCCAGCCCTAGGTGAGCTGTTAATCAGCTCAGTGGTCTGGTAAAACTAAAGTATACTTAACTTCTGCTGTGTTTTCTTCATATTGTGTGCAGTCTTGCATATCCTGTTGTATATCCTGAGTTGCTTGTAAATCTTCTGCTTATATATAGTTTAAATCAGCCTTGTTTCCATAAGTTTCTTTTGCTTAAGCAGCCATACGCTAGTTCATTAACGTAAGTGTTTTAGTGTTGTTGAGCGCCTCCTCCTCCTTTGTTTATATCTGTGAACTATCGTTCTAACGATTGTTTTCTAATTTATTTTTGAGCCACGGTGGACGGTTCGTGGGTGTACGGGGAACGTTTATGGTCTACCCGTATAAGTTCGGGCTTTGGAACGCTCCTTGTCAGACCATCCCCTTGAGCAGCTTTATTTTTGATTACTGGAGGACGACCTCTTGGCAGTGTATTGTTTACGGTTTTGGATGCGCTTCTCACGACAGTCTGCAGGTATCTTAGTCACCTGCGACTCTGGTACTGCGTTAGATCACGGCTCTTGTGTGCTGTGCTGCCTTTACGTGCAGTCTTACTGTCAGCGTATTCCCGTCGGAGGAACCTACGGGAAATTGGTACCGTCGCTGGCCCGGTACTGATTTTGGATTCACCTGCTACTTCTGCCTTCGTCCTGCTGCTGTCCCTCGGGATGTGTGTGAGCGCTGGCTGGCTCGTGAGGAGGAAAGTAGGGAGGCTATCGCCAGGTAAGACAGAACAGCTATTTTATTTGCTTGGAGGTGCTTCGTGCTCCTGTTGTCCTGGCGATCGTGTCCATCCTTTTGGTAGCAGTTTGGTGTTCGCTACGAACTCTTAGTTCGACCCGACTTCAGGCATTCATCCCAGACGTGAGGATTTGGAACTGTCAGTTTACGTGCAGTCTATATATATATATATATATGCATATTATGTATATGTACGTTGTCATAATTTTCACTTGTGTGTATTAAGTTTTTGAAGTTTGTTTATCTTATTGTGGTATTTTGTAATATTCCATAAATATTTAGTTGTGTATGATTAGGCAGGTAAATTTAAGAATTTTCCTTGTTTTGAAATCTTCTCGCTTCTTTCAACCTTTTGTTGTTTAGGTTAGTTTTGGCCGGCTTATTTTGGATCCACCCTGATTTATGAAGTTTTTCTTTTCTTATGAATTTCTATTAGGATTTAGTTTTTTAGCTTTAGGGTGCCTTGTAGTTCGTCGAGGACCAGATATTTTGTCCTCTTGCTTTTGTATGTTTGTATATTACTTAAACCCACAAGGCTGATTTAAGTTTTTCATTTTTTTTTTTAATAAATACTGTTAAGTTTTTCTGAGTGTTTTGTGCCTGTTTTCCTTGAACATAGTTACATTTACTGTCTACGATCTTGGTAAAAAGTACATAAGAACCTGTACCCGAACCCCAGAGGTTCGTAATAATGGTGCTTGCTATCCTGTTTGTTGTTTCTTTAGAGAAGTGTATTGTAGGTAAATTGTTATCTGCTAATATGCTGTTTATTACTGAGGGGTAGAATCCTTCTTGGCGCAGCCCCAGTTTTATTGTTAAATTTGTTATTATCGTGATTCTTTTCTCTTCTTGTATTCTACTTATATTATTTTTGATGTTGTTTGCATTAGCCTGGCAATTTCCTGTATTAGTGGCTGTAACTTTGGCGTAACTTGTACGGTTGCTTGTAGTGGATGTTGCATTTCTGTTTGCTTTGATCTCTTGAATTTTTCTTTTTATTAGGGCCTTTCTCATTGGGCATTTCGCTGCTAAAGTTCTATGTTGTTGATTGTATTGGAATGTATTGGTAGGTTACACATAATCCTCTTTCTATGGCTCTCTTTGCCATCTTCGATGTTTCAAACTTTATTTTCATGGCATGGGAATTGTTTTGGATTTTTATCACCTCATCCACTGCAGCCCATTCGTTTTTCCTTTCGATACTATCTTTAAGGTCGTCTTCGTATTCTACCATTGTAGCGTCTAGGTATTTTGCTACTATAGTTTTCATGGAATTATATTCTGGGGGGTCTATTACCTCAAACTCTTCATTTGCAAAAACTGTCCTGTTCTCTGAATTAAGAATCTTTTCTGAGTTATCTTCGTGAACATTGACAAAGAATGCTGTGTTGGCATGGATAACTCTTTGGACTCTAGCCTGGATGGCGCCTATACACTGCCATAACTTGAGCCGTCTACTTGGCTCGTCATGCGGTTTAGGACTATTGTCTTGTATCTTAATCTTCATTTTGAATCATGTTATTTACTTCTTTCTTGAAGTTTTGCCACAAAGAAGGGTGACACATAAACCTAGCTATGCTGTCACTGAAATAAGAGGCCAGAACGATGCCGAAGACCTAGAATCGAGGAAAGATTTTGAAAAACCTCACGGGCTACTTTCCTCGGATACTAGGCAGTCATGAGAACACGTCTTTCGCCTGCGGTTGCCGGAGGCAAACTCGAAGGGTTTATATATCGTGTTATGTATACCCTTTCCCTTGCCATTCTCTAAATTGAAACAGTCCAATATATTTACTAGATTACCTGCGAAGGGACTCGGTTGGATAACATCTGAATAAACGTACATATAATCGATCCCGCAGTTGTTGAGTGGGGAGACGTGCGACTTATGTTCTCTGATTTTTCTCGACCCGTAAATATTATATTCAACCGTACTTTCAAAACCTAGCATCCAGGCTGCCTTGCTGCTGAATGTAATGTGTAGGGAAAGAATATCTCCCACCTTCGCATCTGCACCTTTCGCTTGAGTAATGAGTATCCTCTTCCGACTGTCATTCCACTCGAATATCTCACCATCCTTAATAACAGTTTTAAACCTTTTATCGTAATACACTTTCAACTGGCCTGCAATATCGCCATTAAGAACCTGTACTAATTTCCCCATATCCCCTGCCAGAATCCCTGTCAATGTTCTATAAGTGAAGCTATGTCTACGGTGTTAGAATTCCGCGATACACTGTGGTAAAATGTATAGCGAAATCGCCATCTCTCGATAATATAGCATAATAAAGACTGGGGAACATGATGGAGACCAGTCCCATTTCATATTCTACTCCATTTTTCAGAATTATAGGCGAAGGTAACCTGTTTATAAATCTACATGGGGAGTTTTCTGGATAAGTGTCCAGACACCCTATACTGCTCACATATAATGTGTGATCACTAGCCATGTCTGATGCAGACTACGGTCATTACACACTTCACCTGTTATATATGCATGTATGCACATTATTTCTTAAGGGGTAATGAAATATTATTATTCTGGTAACTCTTTATTTGTTATATCATTGTGGCAGCATGATTACAGATAGGTATTAATTATAATAACAATAAATGTTAATAACGGCGTAATAACATGCTATTTACACCGTGATAGATTACGGCACCCATTCTCTATTAGCACCGCAAAGGTCCCTACTCACTTCTACATTTCCCGAGAAGGGAGAGTCTACCAGCAAATCCAGCTGCTTCAACTGAGTGATCAGCTTCTTCATATATACATCATTCACACTCCTATTCTCGAGTTCAGTTAAGACCTCTTTCCTGATTAAAATACAGACTGTTTTCCCACATGACTTCACCTCTTCACTAAACGATAACAGCATCGACATGTAATAATCCAGCCACACCCCATCCACTCTCCCGCTCATCGCAATTCCTGCGGGAAAGAGGACGTATCGTATATGTTTATACTCCTCCTTGCATAACTCTTCTTTCAAGTTCTTCACTGACGTAAAGAAGTTAACGATTCTCTGATCTTCTGTATCCTTGTGAAGCTTTTCGACATGCTCCTTCTCGCGGCAATGTTTGATACTACATTGCGCATACTCGTTCACTTCCACCGGCTTACCGATGCCGTACTGCGCTACCAAAGTAACGATGAGCGGCAGGTCAGCTTCCTGCATTCTCTCCTCTGCAACGGTCGTCGGCGGCTGATTTAATATAACGGTGCCTTCCTCACTCCGGTCCCTGCCAGCGGCGTAGCCCGCTCCAGGCTTAGAATATCTAAGCCCTGCGACGTCTCCATAGGGATATAATTCAGCAATATCTTTTGCCAGGTAGTAATTTCGACACACTACAGAATTTGTAGCGGTTACTAGGCAAACCGTCCTCGACTTGAATCGAAGTTCGGATAAGGAACCGAAGATGAGTTTACATGATGAACCTTTCTCCATCTCGGATCACTGCTATGAGTTCTTCCTCTCAAAGTTGGATGGTATACGTCTCTCCCGTCCACTCGACTGCTATATATATACGGTTCCCGTACGCCTGCACCTGGCCATGCTGAAGCATGTTCAAGGTAGCATGCGATGTCACGTCATTAGCCTCCTCCTCCTCACCCACATTCTGACTCATCCGTTCACTCATACGTACGGCGTACTGGGCGAACGCGTGATAACCTCTTGCTTCCAGCGCATACCGGTCACACCCCGCACCGCCCGAGTGTACTGTACTGTACATGTCCGGACAGGTGTTGACCAACCTGCTGTTATAACTCGTTTACCTCGCAAAAGCTCCTAATAAGCGGTCCATGAAACATTTTCTGCTCTCTTCCTCCTCGTTGCATTCCCTATTTTTCCCGCACCACGTTTATGTTCCTGTCGGATATTCAAATGTTTTTTTAACGCATTATTTCTTATCATCCACTCCTTGATACCTGCCATGTTAATCAAGTATTGATAATCCTGTATGTTTAATGTGTTAGTTCTTCTAGTTCCTAGAAACTCTTTTACCATTCTAAGAATGTTTGATCCGTTAAAGGGAGGTAATAAATTACCTTCAGCATCCCACTTGACAGTTCCCGAGTTTCGTAGATATTCGATTATGCCAGTGGCGTAAGGGATTTGACTCTCATTAAACGAAATAGGAATGATGTTACTTAGGGACGGACTTCCACGATCTTGAGTGACGCGTTGCTTAATCGCACTTAACGGTACAACAGCTCTCTTTGTTTTAACATCTTGAAGAGGAGGAGGTGTAACAGATTTAACCGCCGCCGGAACTTTGCGTACACCCTTCGCTTTGTAAATGATGAGAGGAACCGGTTCATGAAATTCACTTATATCACCGTTATTACTATTATCATTACCGTCACCTTTACTACTGTCGCTGTTACTACCAATCTCTCCTGATCTCCCACCTCTTTCTTTCATTAACCTTTCGTAAGTTATTCTCGGAAGCAGATAGAATTCCTTCATGTTACTATTTAAAGAGACTCGTTTTTAATCCTGCAGCTATGGGAAGCAATACAGATAAAATCGCGCCACCTTTTCTACTCTTAGGTATTTCCTTCTTCTTCTTCAGTAATGGAGTCTTTTTCAAGGAGACTTCGCGGATCTCCTTCCTGCACCTTCTGAGTTTTTTCACCTGAATCTCATCCCGCGTTAAATTCCCCTGAAGGAAGTTTCTAAAAACTTCTGAAATAGTAGGAATAAATTCTTTTCCTAATGCAGATATTACTCTATTCCTATCCGTAGGCATAAGGTGTGATATAAATAGAATGAATTCCTTATTTTTATATAATAAGGGTCTTTTACCAGGATGGCTCTTACCCGAACAAGCTGAGACTCGTCCATCCAGGAATTAAAATGTTTCGGTTAGCCCCTCCACTCAACAAAGTATTGCATCCTATTACCTCTCTTCCTCTTTTTTAAAATAACGATGTCATAGAGCTCCGGTAGCTTGGCTGGGATTAATTCTTCTCTGTAAAACACCCCTGTAATAGGCTCGCCTTGCAAATCCTCTATGTAATATACTGCGTGGTACTGTTTCCTGTCAACTTCCTTTATTGTAAATAATTCGTAAGTGTTCTGCACGGTATATCCCTTTCTGAACAATGCATTCCTGTTCTCGTCCGCTATACGTACTACATTACCGACCTTCAGGAGGGAACTGCTGGGTTCTTTCCGCTGTATTCCGTTTATATAAATTCAGGAAAACTGTCGGTTTATATCTTCTCTGTCTACCAACGCGTGAACTTGATTCGGGGTCTGCCCGTCCCCTAATTCTCTATGCGGTGTGCTGTTATAACTGTTAACAATGTCCTGCAGTACATCAACATATTTATTTGTATTGTTGTGAGTTAAGTATCTATATATTTTACTTTTAAGTGTTCTGATAACACTTTCGGCTATCGCCGCTTTAATTTCCCTCGAATGTACACTATATAATTTTATATTTCTACCGTTCAGGTATTCCTTCACCTGCTTGTTGTAGAAGTCCCTGCCTTCATCCGTATTTAAACGTGATACCCCCGAAAAAGCTTCTGATTCGAAAACCTTCTTTAATGCACGCTGCATAGTATTTCCGTCCTTTTTCTTTAAAGAAACAACTTGTAAATATCTTGAAAACTGATCGATGACTACTAACAGATATTTATAACCCTCGTTATAAGGAGCGAGTTTAGACATGTCAGCCAGATCGCTGCTGACGATGACTCGAGGTTTCGGAGATAAGACCTTTCTTCTAAGGAATTTCTTGAGGGTGCCTTTATGTAATGTATAAGAGGGTTGGCTCTTTAACATCATCTCTAGTTATATTCTTCTCGACCTGTCTCACATCCCTGGCTAGTGTATTTACACCGCTAAAACTGCTATATAGGGTACTTAACATTTCCATATAACTTCTTCAATACCTGCAGTTGCTTTTTAGTCACCATTGGTAGATGACTTGATATTCGGTTTCACCCGTTATATTAGTCCTGAGCTGTAAGTTATCAGGTGTGCTGGCTGCCAGGTCAACCAGCAGGTAACCGTACTGGTTACGGGATAATGCCTTCTTATATATCTCAGAAAATTCACCGCCCTTCTGACGTCCGAATAACTGACGTCCCAAAGTTTCAATTTGGCCTATGTCTCTATTCTTCATTAAAATGTAGTGGGAACAATTGAGACTGATACTTCTACTGAATTTACCCGAATGGAATATATTCTGCGTTATGAACGCCACAGAGATTGACGCATGCCGTCCAGCGGTAAACGCCTCCGTGACGTGTTTGTTATCACTCGCTTCTAGAAAACAGTCGTCGAGAACATATAAGAGACCCTTGTCAACCGTCTCTTGATTGGTATATTCAAAAGGGTTTAATATTTCTTTACTGACCCTGATCTTGTTCCCTGTAGCTGGATGAGTCTGTAATGGATGTTCATTTACCCCGCAGTAGAGTATAGTATGGAACTTGTCTTCATACTTTTCTATTATTTTCTGGCAAATTACGCTCTTTCTGGAGTTGCTGTATCCCGCTATGATAATTCGGGACGGATTTGCAAATAGATCCACTGCTTCTGCAGAGAAAGGAGTTGCTTGCATCTCCAAGGTTCCAATGACACTACATCATAAATGCTATTCGCACGTGTATTATAACACACGCATGCATGTACGCACGCACACACACACACACACACAAAGGTATGAAAAGAAAGGACACGTAAAATAACGTTAGCAAATATTTTATTCACTTCGTATAGACATTACAAAAGTGTAAATTTTATAGGCGCTGAATATTCGTTACATAATAAATTTATTATTTACACAGAACACAGGTACAAAGAGAAAGAATGTGTAAATAAGTTAGTAAATATTTTGTTCACTTAGGATATACATTACAAAATATATTTATATATACAGTAAATAAATGCTATGTAATAAATTTCTTATTGACATAGAACAATGTTAATGAATACTTTATTTACATAGAACGGTCGCGGTAGGAGGATACATTTATCTACCAGGTGAAAGTGTCAACCATGAAATCTTCAAAATCGGTACACTGAGTACTTGTCACATGATAAATTTATTATTTACATAGAACACATAGGTACAAAGAGAAAGAATGTGTAAATAAAGTTAGTAAATGTTTTGTTCACTTAGAATAGACAATACAAAGTAAATTTATATATTCAGTAAATCAACACCACGTAATAAATTTCTTTGTTTACATAGGAAATTAACTACCAATTGAAGCTATCATCTATGAAATCTTCAAGACTGGTATCAGTTCCGCTATCATCCTCGCTGCCGGCACCATCCTCTCTCGCTTCGAACGCGATGAAGGGATTACGTTTTTTTTCCTGATAGGCCCCATTTTGCTGTCGGTCTTACGTTTTCTGCAACATCCCTTTATTGCAGGCAATCGAGGGAAAGGTGGAACCTGGGGCGTTGGGAGACGTGATGGTCCCGGGATAGGTTGGGGAGGTGGACTGATTAAGGCATTACGTTTTTTCTTAATAGGTCCCATTTTACTGTCGGACTTACGTTTTCCGGAACACCCCTTTCTAATGGACAGTCGTGGGGAAGGTGGAACCTGAAGGTCAAGGAGATGTGATGAACCCAGGACGGATTGGGGAGGTGGCCGGGTAGTAGTAGTAGTAGTAGTGAGAGGAGAGGGAGAGGGTGAACCAGGTAATGGAGGGTCTCTCTTCTTCCTCAATCTCTGCGCTATCTTATCGACTTCACCTCTGCGTAAACAGATGGCGGGGCCCAAACATGTTGTATTTCTGTTAACCGGATTACTCATCCCCTCCTCCTCCTCCTCCTCCTCCTCTTCTATCTCAGGAGATTCGCTCTCATCAGCCTTATCAGGGGTTTTGGCTTTGTTTCGCACGCTTTGAGGTGTAGCTGTTTCTATTTCGGGATGACCATATGCATATGAGTTATACGCGTAGAGGTAGAAACGTTTATCCTCAAGCGGGCACAGTGCGGTTTTTTTCTGTTCTGTTATGCACATTGTCCCTTTAACATTCTGTAAATTGTATAGTTCAATTAAGGTGATCTCATTCTTGCTAACTACATCTATATACTGGTCGTGACTTATGGCTTTTTGTCTCGACCTTTGCACACTTTTCAAAGTATTACAGCGCTTTGTCTCAGTCAGGTATGAGTATACTTTAGGTTTTACCCTGATGAACTCCCTGATGTATTCTGACCCTGTTTCTATTTTCAATAGCCCGAGATCTCCTTTCCTGGAAGAGTCAGGTAACGGGTGAAATTTAGGGAAGTTACTGAAATCCATGTGTGGATGTAACGGTCCCTTCAACTCGCTCATCAGATCTTCGGTTTCTAGAGTGAAGAAGAAGCTATCAGTGTCCATATATAGCAGCTGTACCCTGTCCCTGTAGTGCGCTCGCAGTACGTTATAGTAAAATTTATACATTTTGTCTTTAGCGAAATCTAATACACTGAATCCAATATAAATGGAGGAGTCTGCCAGTACAGTCTCGCGGTGGTGGTTAATAATGAACCGCTCCTCGTTAATCATATCGAGTGATTTATACGTATGTTTGGACACATTTCTAAACAGGCTGTCTTCACTCGCTATTACAACGTTTCTATTAGCGCAATTCAGAGAATTTTTTATGGTGACACCAAAAAGTCCGTTCATAAGGATTTTAAATGTATTGCGTTTATCAGGGTCACTTTCCCTGGCTCTTTGCGCTGCATTCTGCATTATGTAATCTCTTAAGTAAGTGTCCTGCCTAAACTTTAGCTTCATGAGAGTCGGCAATAGTGGGAGGCATATTAAATGGTTCTTCATAGGCAGGTGCGTACCTACGAGTTTAACATTCTTTTGGGGGATTTTGATATTAAATTTTTTTTAATAGGTTTCTAGTATATTGGGATACATGCTCTTTTCCTATATTCATATGATGTAACGCGAGCGGGAAAGCATCCGTATCTCTTGCTACATCATCCCGCACTTGTTTGGTATCTAAGAGTATGAAGTACCCATATTACCCCTGCGGGTTTAGCTTTCGATTTCACTTTTAGTAAACTCTTCTAATTCGGGAGGCGTGAGTTCCGTTATCACGCCCAGGGGCATCTTATATTCAGCCATCGTTGTCGGGTACAGTGATGTGAAATCCACATAAAGTATATATGTCTGTTTATCATGATCTTTGAAGTGCGGGTTAACATACGGATTCGAGGCGGTAGCGCGTCTGTTTACTAGACTGCAAAACCCTCCTCTGATGTTGGAAGTGATTAACTGATATAACTCCCCATCGCTGATGAGTGGGAGTCGCACTTCCGAAGAATACAAAAAAGCGTCTTAAGAGAGGGAAGTGGAAGTCAGGTAATGCACAGGATCTAATCCAAACTGCTCGTACGTAGCGTTTCTCCAGGACATGTAAACATCTGCGAGTAAGCCTACGTCCATGAGCAAGTAGAGGAGACTGTAATCCAACAGGTTCTTACATTGGAATTTTTTCCATACCTTCTTTACGTGTTCATAACCTTCGACAGTCATTTCCTCACCCGAAAGCTTAGAATTGAAGGCATGCATTGGGGGGATTCTCGAGTCGTTTAAAACTTCGTAACCCTTGATATAGTCATACGGGTAATATTGTTTACCTGAATTTAATACCAGGTTTTTACCTTCGTCAGGGTAGCAGGATAATAGCGAGCGGGTGATTTCCAGCGAACCGTTTTGAGCGATGTGGGTTGCGGATAAAGTGGCTAGACTCCCTCTAATCATATTATTCCCACTGTCAACGAATTTGATGCTTCCCGTCCGGGCTGAGTAATATTTCCCTCCATCCCTCTTCACTATTTCGAACTTTATTTTCGGGCAGGACTCTTTGAGGATGAGACATATGTCATATGAGAGGTTATGAACGAGAACTGTTAAAGTCTTTGGCCTGTTGACTATTTTGAAGTTGCACTCTCTGCACAAAGCAGCTACGTAATTATCTTCGGGGATGTGATGCGCGTGATGCCTGACTTTTATAACCTGTCCTCCAAATTTTAAATTGCATATTTGGCAGCGGGAGGTTTCTTGATATTTCTGCCATGAGCGCTCAGTCATCTTTATCTTGTATGCAGGAATATTATTACGGATCTCAGCCCAGAACTTCTTTAAATGCTGCAACATCGTGTTAATGCACTTCTTTCCGTGCCCTATCCTATGCCTGTTATATTCCCCACTTCTACCATCTACAATGGTGTAACAGTATGCATATGCCTTCTGCTTAGTGACGATTCTCTGATCCTCATCAGCGTCAGGGTTGACATTGTACTCTTCAAGATCGAGGAATGCTACGTGAGATGTCTTATTCAATACTTGAACTTTCCTAAAGTATTTGAACTGCCCGAGGGCGGGGTATTTTACCGTAGTTTTGGCGCTGCACGTCAGTGTGTGTGTGTGTGACTGTCTAATTTCGGGGCTGGTGAATAATGTCAGACAGTTATAACAGATGCTATGAATGTTTTTCTCCGAGCTCCTTAATTTATGACAGAATGAACTCACGAACGCTGTCATGTCCCTGACTAGGACAGTGTGTTCTTCACTAATGAGGAGTAGAGTGACTAGGCGTTCACTGGTTGGATTCCCTCCTCTTCTAGCGAGGTGAATTTCCCACTTATCTCCGCTACCTGGCCTCGTGCAGAATTTAGATAATTTATAAAGGTAAATGTTTGGTTCATTCATCTCTCAATTTTTTTAGAGTAACTAGATTTATTTCTGTCTCGGGATTGTACTTTACGTTAATATTTCCATTCCTAATAGCGGTTATCACTGCTCGAGTGAGGTTATCCTTATGGTTGTCGGGTTTCTTTGCCAGGATTTTATTCGCCAGGATACAGGTTATCAGACAGTTATAGCCCTAGCGTATATTAACAATCTGGTGACTACCGCGTAATCCTTTAGGGTACTCAACATAATTCCGGATATTGGAAAATCCGCGCCGGGTATAAATTACTGCTAATTTTTGCAGAGCATGTATACGCCATCCTGAACCTTCACACGTCCTGAGGCGTTCTTCTAAAACGCTGGGGAGGTAATTGAGGGCCGTATCGAATAACTCATGAATCCTATCGCTTTCTGTAAGAACCACCGGGGTATTTATGTAAAAGTGGTTGGTTTCGGAACTGTTGGCTGTTAGTTTTTCAAGGGTGATAGTCAGAAACAGGTAAATGTTGCCTGAGTACGCACCTAAATCGCTACGTGTTGTGTACACGTCCCGCATGATCCTATCCTCACTTTGTTGTAATACACTCATCACGTCGACATGGGACCCTACCGGTATAGAATAATCTAAAATGTGTACTATTCTGTTACCTCTACGTCTTTGTAGACTCAGTGTAGGTCCGGTTCCACCTCCCTCTTGTCGTCTCCCCATTTCTAGTGCTCCGGGACTGTTTCTTGCTGCTTGCTGGTTTCCGGTGCGTTCCTGGTGTGACGGTTCGCCCGCAGGATCTTGATTGCTGGCGTTGTGTGGAGTCAATACATCATTGAATATTTCTTCGAAAGGATCCCCCTCCTCGCGGACGTCTGTAAAGTAAGTAAAAATAATTAAGGCAATGGAACGGGCTGAAAAGGACATGTGATGCGTAAATGTGCATTTTTTTCACATATAAAGTTATGTTTACTGCTGAAACCTACCGGAATTCAATGCTCCTTCATCAGGCAGGTCCAGATTTTCCAGCGCATGGAAAAATTCCTCATAGGGATTCCCATCATCTCGCGGGTCTGGGCTGCTTGCTGTATCCGGTTTGGGACAGGCGTTAAAGTGTTCACTGGTCGGCTCCGGTACTTATGAGTGTGGAAAAAAAGAAAAATTAAACAGAATGATTCGTCTATAGGCTGTACATCAGGCAGGTATTGACACTGCTATCGAAGTTCTTATTACTTTATTAACATCGCTGATAATACTTTGTCATATATAGATACTTACATAGGTAGTGCGGGGGCTGGACAGCTGCCACGATCACATCAAAGCTTTCGTTAAACTTGTCGTTGTATTCATCACCGTTGTTGTGTTCGCCGTCCTGTGGTTCAGGTACAGGCACGTCTAAAAATGAGTTGGAATAAAGCTAATAAAAAAAGTTGTCATATAATTAAACACAGAAATGAATAACAGGCGGGTGTTAACTTTATGTGAGTGTTTTCTATCAATGGTAATGCTATCACATGAGGGAATGACTGTATACGTCCTTACATTGATAGCGCGGTGGTTGGATAATACCCATGGTTCTGCTGGTACTTTCATCATATATGTTATCATCGTTTTCTTCACCGCAGATAGGTTCGGGTGTTGATGTGTCTGAAAAAGAAAAGCACCATTTAATTCGAGTTGTAACTCTCAGGCATGTGTTGTAACGGCAGTTATGGTTATTATTATTGCTATTGTCATCACCGGTATTGTCAAAGAGGAATTATTTAAATACTTATGGTGGGGGTTCATAAACTCGTTGAGTGCAACAGGTTCTTCAAGACTGTTACCATATGCTTCCTCGGTGCCGTGAGACCTTAATGAAGGCGTATGTAAGTCCGGTGTGTCACGGTCCTCCTTTTTCATTTTGTTCCTTGCTCGGTGGCGTATACAGGTAGAAAGGTTCAGGGCGAATTCGGTCACTGGCTTCTATGCATTTGCTCCTCTCCCATCCCTCCTAAACTTGTAAGCGACAACAAACAAGGTGGGTCATGTTTGCCCCGGTCTTATCTTATCATAGGGCATCTGGTCGCAGGTCACTAATGAAGCGGAGAATTGGTCCTCTCCCATCCCTCCTAAACTTGTAAGCGAAAACAAACAGGGCGTATCATGTTTGCCCCTGACTTGCGGTCTTATCGCAGGGTACCTCACCGCGGGAGTCAATTTCCCAGGTGGAGGTCTCGTGTACGTATATGGAAACACCATTAAGAAACTGTACTGATTTCCCCATATCCCTCACCAAAATCTCTGTCAACAGCCGATAAGCCAAGCTGTGCTTATGAACCGTTAGAAATTCCTCAATGAAGATAAGGAAGGTCTGATTTAATGAACGGGTTTACAACACCTCGCGCACTTACACAAAATAAATAATACGGCAGATGAAATAGCTCATGTACGTACTTGATATAATTGGACTTTGTAAATAAAAAAAACCTCATGTATGTATATGGAATAAATCTTAAAATGCCTCATATACTGTAATAAATCTAGTTATACCCCAGGTAAGGAGACGAACTCTTATCTCGGCCAGGTCACCCTTGATAACATCTCAGGTACAGAGATGGGATGGGGTGACAGGCGAAAGGAATTTGAGGCGTTTCTAAAAATGAGGCGATTTGGAAATGAAGGGATTTGGGCGTTTTTCCCCTACTGAAGTGAATGAATCAAATTCAAAATTAAAAAATCAACGTTCAAAATTGTCTAAAAAAAAAAAAGAAAATTATCTTAACAAATAAAAAGAAAAGAAATTCTTACTACAATTTTAATGGAGATTTTTAGGTTTTCAGTCTATTTTTACAATGGAGTTTAATTTCAGATTCATTGAGAAATTTTCATGAATTATGTTACATATTTTTATTACAGTTAAACATAAATTTTTTTATTAATCTATTATTATTATTATTATTATTATTATTATTATTATTATTATTATTATTATTATTATTATTATTATTATTGCATTTTCAAAATTATATGTTCCATAAGTTTCACATCTTGATATTTGGTATAATATTTTTTAACAGAAATCTATTTAGTAGAATCAAATCTAAAAATATGTATGATTTATCATAATCCAAAATATTTGGTTAAAAATAGTTGTATAACATTCGAAAACTACAGTAAAAATTACAATTTACTAAAGTTCTATTTTACTTATTCATTTTTTAGTCAATTTTAGTTGTCTTTCTCATATTTATTTTAGCTTCACCGTTGTTCACGTTTTATCACTTTTCTGGTGTTTTCTTTATAATTATAAATGTTATATAAAAATGGGAAAAAGCACGTTAAAACGAAGAAGATTTACATCGTAATTGTTCTCTATTTTCAGTTATTTACTGTTTATTTATTTTCATTTTATTTGTTCGTTTTTTTTTTTTTCGTCTCAGTAATATTCTATGCATTTCTGTCTGATTCTTTAGACATTTTTAAAATTTATTAATTTTATTTACATTTATTGCATTTATTTATCATAATGTTTTTAATCATATATATATTTTAAAGTAAGATTTCTTTATTTAATTTTTTTTTCTTTTTTATTTTTATTGATTTATATTTGTTTTTATTTTCATTGTATTTCATTTCATATGTTCTGTTTCCATTTTCATTTCCTTTTTTTTTATTTTTTGTTTAATTACTGTTATTGTATTTTTTTTATTTACTTGTATCATAAGTAATAAAATAAATATATAACATGAGATAAAATAAACAAAATAAATGAAAAAATTAAATAAAATTAAAACCAAATACAAAATAAACAAAAATAGCAATATGTAAACTAAAATAAATAAATAAATAAATAAAATAAATTTGAGTAAATAAGAATAAAAGAAATAAGATAATGAAGAAAGTCACCAGTTGAAAATATATGAAGACTGTGGACAAACGATGTGCTAGCCTGTCAGGAGTATATCCGAGGCAGGTGTGGTTATGATGACATTAGAGGTTCCACAGTTAGATACAGCGTATATCTGACACATTCATTTGCCCGTTTTGATCATAGCCTAAGTGCATGGAGATGGTGTGATGGATAGATGAAAGCATTGTGATCTTTCAAACATTGAACCGGTGTCATCACACTTCCGGGGAGGAGTTATTAAATGAGTGCGTAGGTGTGTGCGCTCTCTAATGGTAGATGGTGTGATGGATAGATGAAAGCATTGTGATCTTTCAAACATTGAACCGGTGTCATCACACTTCCGGGGAGGAGTTATTAAATGAGTGCGTAGGTGTGTGCGCTCTCTAATGGTAGATGGTGTGATGGATAGATGAAAGCATTGTGATCTTTCAAACATTGAACCGGTGTCATCACACTTCCGGGGAGGAGTTATTAAATGAGTGCGTAGGTGTGTGCGCTCTCTAATGGTATGTTTATGAGAGGAACAGACAAGAGCTATGGGGACTTCTTCGATTTTGGTGGCTGGGTGTGTTTTGCCTTGTGCAGTGTTTAAGAATCGCCACTGTGACGATATGATATTTGTGGCCATAGCAAAGTGAGTAAGATAACTCCTTAACGCTCATATCTTTTCAAGACATTATTTGAAAATATCCCAGTTTGTGTTGTAGTGAAATTGCTCTGTTTCCCCATTATGCATTTTCCCATTCTCTTCTCCATTACTCATTTTTCTGTTTTGAATATTTGATTTTGTTTAACACCATTTCAGGTTTTAATATATGATATGTTTCTTTTAACAGGAATTCTGGGTTCGTTCTGTAAGGACGAATATTTTGGAAGTGGTGTTTATTTTAACATAGTATGTGCCATTTTATTTTGGTCTAGAATAATTATGATGTGTTTATTCCATTTGATGACCAGGGTGTTAGTCACTAGTATTGGTTGATCTAGAATCATTAATTCTACGGATTGTGAATCAGAATTTCCTCTAGTTATGATTTCCATTTCAAGGGGGTGTGAGTCACTCCATTTCATGACCATAGCTTTTGCTGAACTATTTTCATTAAATAAAGTCTAGTTTTGTATCTGGGTGTTTAATTCCAATAGGCCTTTGTTTGAGGATAGATTCAGTGAGAGAAGTCGACGGGAGAGAAAGAATGTACTGACCCAGGACTGGCCATTTGCTACCAGAGAATCGTGGAGATGTAAGATGTCACAACTCTGTTCTTAAAATAGATACATTAAGAGATTATATGACCCTATCTGACCTGGGAGGTTGGCAGCAGTGTTAGACATGAATAGATGGTCAAATAGATAAATATATTGGGTATAGGTTACACTCCCGAAGATACATATCTTATTACTACTGGTATTGGCATCTCAGAATAGGTTCTTGATGGCTCAGCAATTCGGTTTAGGAAGCTGTTGTGAAACGCACTCGAGTCAGTCTTTCTCGAGCGCGATGCATCACTGGAGCGAGATTTTAATGTGTTTATAGGTATTTCTGGACTTTGGTTCATATTGGGGAATGTTTGGGTATGTATAGTGTGCGCAGTATGTTTAATTGCGGTATCTTGACCTCTTGTGTGTGGTAAAACAAGCAAAAACCGTGCAAGTGTTTCTTTTCTCTCTCTCTCTCTCTCTCTCTCTCTCTCTCTCTCTCTCTCTCTCTCTCTCTCTCTCTCTCTCTCTCTCTCTCTCTCTCTCTCTCTTTCTGTGGTGAGAGGATTTTGCACAGTATCTGTCATGAAGAGTAGTATGTAATTGTTGTCCTTTTTTTTATTGTTAATTTTAGTGTCAGATTGGAATATGGTTGTTTTTTTATTGCACTGCAACTAATTCAGGCACTGGCAGTAGTGACATCATTCCCTTAGTGACGTGTCAGTGACGTCATTAGTTTGGGCGGAGTTTCTAGCCTTCTTCGCCATCCTCTTTGCAGCGCATTTGAATTTTGGGCGTGACTTCTGTGTTTTGTTATTTTTTATATAGCAATTGGCAGTTCGCATCGGCGTTTAGGGTTTAATAAAGGGATTATTTAATTATTGTATTATTTCTGGGGACTTTAATATTTGGGTAATAATTTAACATTTGTTGGGTCACTGTGAGTGTATCTTACACAAGTGTGTCTACATTTCTTAGATTTTTTTTTTCAAACTTACATAAATACGTGTTTTATTTTGGGTACATACTTGTTTGTATGTGAAGAGGGAAGCTGTTGCTGTAAGCTTACTCGGCAATTTTTGCCTTGACAACAGGGGAGGTGGACATGTCTCTGAAGTCTTGTGCTCAATGTTTTTTTTTTTTTGGGGGGTACTTCGTCAGATCATGGATGTCTTGGGGTGTTAGGGGGGAGGTATTGCACTGAAGGGAGGGGAACGAATTCTTTTCCTTTCTCTCTCTCTCTCTCTCTCTCTCTCTCTCTCTCTCTCTCTCTCTCTCTCTCTCTCTCTCTCTCTCTCTCTCTCTCTCTTGTGTCCATTTGCTCAAGTCCCGTTTTCTTTACGTGAGTGAGAGTAGATTTCTATTATCTTTACTTGAGGGGGGGACTGAGTGTTATTTTTTTGTTTGCCCTTGAAGACGCAAACTTCATCTTGACCTACTTTGCGGTCAGCTGTGCGCTCGGCCCGCCCGTTTTTTTCCCCATGGAATTTTAGATTTAATTAGCTTTGGATTTAATTCTGGGTTCAATTAGTACTTTCTTTTGTATTTTGGTGATTAATTGTTAGAGTAAAGAGAATTAACATTCTGGGTTTCTTACTGTGTGGGAATTCTTTCAGGGAGAATTGTTTTTTCTTGTGTTTTTTCTTTGAGGGGTGTCCTTTCGCAGGACTTGGGAAATTTGCATTTGTGATCAGCCAAGAATAAGTTAACAGATTTATTTACGAGGAGGACAGCTACGAAAATGAGGAGAGGAAAAAGTGATCAGGGATTCCTTAGGTCAGGATATGGTTGTGTAGGGTGTGGAGATTCAGTCCACGGTTTGAAGGGTTTTGTTAAAATTCGGAATAGCCAAAGGTCGATGGTTGGGTTGAGTACTCGGGCCCTACAAGTTTGTTGTTTTAATTGTAATATGCAGGGACCCATTAAGACATTTGGCCGTGTTAAATATTGTGGTGGTTGTAGGAGTTATGGGCACCCTTGGTGGTCTTGTCCATCTCCGAAACAGTATAATGGTAGGCATGCATTTCAGAATTTTGGTACCTCAGATAAAAAAGTCCCTCAAGCAGATTATTTTAGGGGATCTTGTGACTGGCGGGCATTGTCTAAAGACCGATCAGGAATAGTTTTCTCGTTCAACTTCCTAAAGTCCACACAAACTCGGACTAAACCATCCTTCATATTCACTGCCCACAATGGGAAATTAAAAGACGAGGAACTGGGCCTTACAATGTTTTCTTCCTCCACCTATTAACCTCTTGCTCTACCTGTTCTCTAATCTGAAAATGAATCCTATATGAAAGAATAAAAATAGGCTTAGTCTTGTCCCAAACTGAACCTTGTGTTCTAACACATTTGTTAACCCTAACTTATCCCCTTTGAGTGCAACTATGTCTGCAAACTCAGCCAGAACATCTTCCACACCCCCAGCATATTCTTTATAATCAGCATTGGCTAAATGATCCCTAAAAACCTGGCCCCTAGCCCGTAAAAATGCTTCTGTAAAACTAAAAAATCACCGACAACAACCTCTGAATTATCTTCATCGACCCAGTCAACAAAGTCGATTGCATAAGTACTCTTCTGATAATTGCGAACTAATTCATTACTGTTTAGCAATTCTACCCAAGTATCCCCTGAACTCGACACCGTGTTTATAGAACCTGTACACACTATCCCCTTCAGCTTTTAACTACACTCATCCACACTCACCTGTCTGGATTTATGCACTCCTTTAACTCAAACTTTCACCCCAGCAACCATACCAGGACCCAGAACCACACCATCCGACAAAACTCCCTTATATATATAACACTTCTTACCCACCGACACATGTTCAGCATCCACCCGCAAATTCTCACATACACCCGGTCCATCATCATCATCCATCACACTCACATCCGTCCCCTCACAAAGTGTAAACACACCAGGTACTCACACAGTTATATCACATACTCCAGGTGCAAACACACCAGGTACTCACACAGTTATACTACATGCCCCTGTATTAATTGAGATTTTTCATCTCTGGCATGCTGGATGACCCAGTAACAAAGTATTCCCCAAAGCAGCACCTCGTATAACCAAAATGGTTCTGTAAAAGTCTACCCCCAAGAGATGAATCCACATCTACGTATCCCAAAACTCGTAACCTATCTGCTTGAACATCACATACTGTCTCTTTAGCAGGTCTCAAAGAACGATCGGAAAACATCGATCTGAACAGCTCATAATTCATCAAATTAATAGGGACGCCTGTATCTATAAAAAAAACCTTACATTTATCCCATGCACAGACCCTTTGACAGTTCCCCCAGAAGTCCAGTTTTCCTTTGCAACTGATCGGTCTTTAGACAATGCCCGCCAATCACAAGATCCCCTAAAAAAATCTGCTTGAGGGACTTTTTTATCTGAGCTACCAAAATTCTGAAATGCATGCCTACTGTTTCGGAGATGGACAAGACCACCAAGGATGCCCATAACTCCTACAACCACCACAATATTTAACACGGCCAAATGTCTTAATGGGTCCCTGCATATTACAATTAAAACAACAAACTTGTAGGGCCCGAGTACTCAACCCAACCATCGACCTTTGGCTATTCCGAATTTTAACAAAACCCTTCAAACCGTGGACTGAATCTCCACACCCTACACAACCATATCCTGACCTAAGGAATCCCTGATCACTTTTTCCTCTCCTCATTTTCGTTGCTGTCCTCCTCGTAAATAAATCCGTTAACTTATTCTTGGCTGATCACAAATGCAAATTTCCCAAGTCCTGCGAAAGGACACCCCTCAAAGAAAAAACACAAGAAAAAACAATTCTCCCTGAAAGAATTCCCACACAGTAAGAAACCCAGAATGTTAATTCTCTTTACTCTAACAATTAATCACCAAAATACAAAAGAAAGTACTAGTTGAACCCAGAATTAAATCCAAAGCTAATTAAATCTAAAATTCCATGGGGAAAAAAACGGGCGGGCCGAGCGCACAGCTGACCGCAAAGTAGGTCATGATGAAGTTTGCATCTTCAAGGGCAAACAAAAAAATAACACTCAGTCCCACCCTCAAGTAAAGATAATAGAAATCTACTCTCACTCATGTAAAGAAAACGGGACTTGAGCAAATGGACACAATAGAGAGAGAGAGAGAGAAAGGAAAAGAATTCGTTCACCTCCCTTCAGTGCAATACCTCCCCCCTAACACCCCAAGACATCCATGATCTGACGAAGTATCCAAATATATATAAATAATTAAAAATAAATGGAAATAAATAAATAAAAATAAATAAATAAATGAAAATAAAAAAATAAATGGAAATGAATGAATAAAAATGAATGAAAAAAAAATTAAAATTAACAAGTACATAAAAATAAGTAAATAAATTAAAATAAAAAAAATATAAATATATAAATAAAAATAAATTAATAAATATAAATAAAAACAAAAAACTAAATATAAATGGAAACAAATAAATAAAAATAAATTAAAAAAAAATAAAATAAATAAACAAAAATAATTAAATAAATAAAACTTAAGATAAATAAAAATAACAAAATAAATAAAAATAAATAAATAAAAAATAAAAATAAATACATAAATAAAAATAAAAAAATAAAAAAATAAATGAATAAAATTAAATGAATAAATAAAAATAAATAAATAAAAACAAATAAATAAAAAATAAATAAAAAAAATAAAAATAAAAAAATAGAAATAAATGAAAATAAAAAAATAAAAAATAAATAAATAAAAATGAATAAATCAATAAACAGATAAAAATAAATAAAAATAAATGAATAAAAAAAATAAAAAATAAAAAATATATAAATAAAAATGAAATAAAAATAAAGAAAAATTAATAAAAATAAATACAAATGGATAAATAAAGAAAAATATATGAAAATAAATAAATAAATAATAATAAAAAAATTAAAATAAATTAAAACAAATAAATAAAATTTATCAGTAAATAATAATAAATAATTAAATATAAATAAATAAATAAATAAATAAATAAATAAATAAATAAATAAAAATAAATAAATAAAATAAACAATAAAAAAATTAAAATACAAATATAAATATATAAATAAAAATAAATAAATAAATGAAAATGAATAAAAAAATATAAAGAAATAAAAATAAATAAATAAATAAAATAATAATAAATAAATAAAATAATAATAAATAAAATAAATAAATAAATAAATAAATAAATAAAGATAAATAAATAAATAATAAAATAAATGAAAATATTTAAATAAATAAAAAGATAAATAAAAAAATAAATAAGTAAAAAGGTAAAAAAAAAGAAATAATTAAATAAAAAATAAATACAAATAAATAAATAAATGAAAATAAATAACTAGAAATAAATAAATAAAAAAAAAAATAAAAAAAAAATTTAAGTAAATAAAAATAAATAAATAAATGAATAAAAAGAAATAAATAATAAAAGTAAATAAATAAATAAAAATAAATAAATTAAAGTAAATAAATTAAAATAAATAAATGAAAATAAAAATATAAATATAAACGAAAATAAATAAATAAAAAATAAATGTATAAATAAAAAAAAATTAAATTAATAAATAAAATAAATATATAGGAAATTAATAAATAAATAAAAAATAAATAACTGAATAAATAAAAATAAACAAATAAAAAAATAAATAAATAAATAAATAAATATTAATAAAAAATAAATAATAGTAAATAAATAAATGAAAATAAATAAAAATTAATAAATAAGTAAACAAAAATAAATAAATAAATAAATAAAAATAAATAACTAAAAATAAAAAAATAAATAAATAAAAATAAAAGAAAATAAATAAAAAAAAAATAATTAAAATAAAAAAAATAAATAAAAATAAATAAATAAAAATAAACAAATTAAAATAAGAAATAAATAATTAAATATAAATAAATAGAAATAAATTAATAAAATCAAATAAATAAGTAGAACTAAATAAATAAATAAAAATAAATGAAAATATGTAAATATATAGAAATAAAAAATAAAAAATAAAAAAATTTAAAAAATAATGAAATTAAATAAGTAAAAATAAATAAATAATAAAAATATATAAATAAAAAATGAAATTAAATATAATAAGTATATAAATATATAAAAATAAAAAAATAAAAAAATAAATGAATAAAAATAAATAAATAAATAAATAAATATAAATAAATATACTGATTAAAATAAGTGAAAATAAATAAAAATACTTAAATAAAAAAAATAAAAATAAACAAATAAATAAAATAAAAAAATTAATAAAAATAACAAAATAAGAAAATAAAAGAAAAAAAAATAAATAAATAAATAAAAATAAAAAATAAAAATAAATGAAAATAAATAAATCAAAATAGATAAATAAAAGAAAATGAAAATAAAAATGAAAAAAATAAATCAATCAATCAAAATAAATAAATAAAAGTAAATGAAAATAAAAAAATTAAAATAAATAAATAAATAAAAATAAATAAATATATAAATAAAAATACGTAAAGAGAAATTAATAAATGCAAATGAATAAATAAACAAAAATAAATTAATAAACACAAAATAAAAATGAAAATAAATAAATAACAAACAGATAAAAATAATTAGTTAAATAACAAAAGATAAAAAAATAAATAAAAATAAAGAAATAAATAAAAATAAGTAAATAAATAAATAATTATAAATAAATAAATAAATAAATAAATAAATAAAAATAATAATTTATTGAATATAAATGAAAACAAATAAAAAATAAACGAATAAATATAAACAAAAAC
>JANJGK010001978.1:90000-100000 GCA_039081455.1 Macrobrachium rosenbergii | reverse complement strand
TTTTTGAACGGAAATTTTTTCATAAAAAATGGTAAAATAAAATCAGTGATCAAAAAGAGGGCAAAAAAATACTGTATTCAAAATTTTATTTATTTTTATATTTATTTATTAATTTTTATTTTTATTTATTTAATTAACTTATTTTCATTCATTTTTATTTATTTATTTAATTTTATTTATTTATTTATTTTTATTTACTTATTTAATTGTATATATTTATTTACATTTATTTTTATTTATTTATTTATATTTTTTATTTATTTATTATTATTATTTATTTATTTGTTTTTATTTATTTATTAATTTTTCTTTATTTATTTATTTATTTATTTTAAATTTTTTTTTGTTTATTTATTAATTTTTATTCATTAATTTTTTGTATTAATATTTTTTTCTAATTTAATTATTATTATTCATTTATTTATTTTTATTTATTTATATTTTTTTATCTATTTATTTTTAATTATTTATTTATTGTTATTTATTTATTAATTTATTTATTTTATTTTATTATTTATTTTTATTTACTTATTTACATTTATTTTATTTATTTATTTATTTTTATTTATTTATTTATTTATTTATTTTTATTTATTTTTATTTATTAATTCTTTTATACTTATTCATTTATTTTTTTTATTTTCACTTATTTCATTTATTTATTATTTTTATTTATTTTTTTACTTATTTACTATTTTTATTTATTGATTTATTTTTAATTATTTATTTATTTATTTTTATTTATTTATTTATTTTTGTTTATGCATTTTTATTTATTTTTAGTTATTTTATTATTTATTTTTATCTATTTATTTCTATTTATTTATTTTCCTTTATATTTTATATTTACTTATTTATTTTTATTTATTTACTCATTTTTTATTTCGTTCTCTCTATTTATTTTTATTTATATATTTATTTTTATTTATTTATTTTTATTTATTTATTTATATTTATTTACTATTATTTATTTATTCTTATTAATTTATTTATTTTAATTTCTTTATTTGTTTTTATTTATTTATTTATTTTTATTTATTTATTTATTTTTTATTTATTTTAAATTTTTCATTTATTTATTTTTATTTGTTTATTTATTTTTTCTTCTTTTTTCTTTATTCATTTTTATTTATTTATTTATTTATTTGTTTATTTATTTATTTATTTATTTATTTATTTATTTATTTATTTATTTATTTATTTTTTTATTTATTTATTTATTTATTTATTTATTTATTTATTTATTTATTTATTTATTTATTTATTTATTTATTTATTTATTTATTTATTTATTTATGTATCTATATTCATTTATTTATTTATTTATTTATGTATATTTATTTTATTTATTTATTTATTTATTTTCTTGTGTGTTTATTTTTTTATTTATTTATTTATTTTCTTGTGTGTTTATTTTTTTTATTTATTTATTTATTTCTACTTATTTATTTTTATTTTTATTTTTTTTATTATTTCTTTCATTTATTTATTTATTTTTATTAATTTTTATTTACACTTATTTATTTATTATTAGCCTATTTATTCATTCATTTTTATTGATTTATTTTCTTTTATTTTCATTTATCTATCTATTTATTTTTTTTATTTCTTTATTATTATTTTTATTTTTTCATTTATTTTTGTTTATCTATATATTTTCATTTATTTTATTCATTTTTTTATTTATATGTTTATTTAGTATTATTTATTAAATTTTATTAATTTTTTGTTTATTTATTTTTATTTTTATTTATTTTTCTTTATTTTTTATTAATTTATTTTTATTTATTTATTTTCATTTATTTTCATTCATTTATTTCAATTAATTGAATATAATTTATTTATTCATTTTTTTATTTCTTTATTTTTATTTACTTATTTATTTTTATTTATTTTCACTTATTTATTTATTTATTTATTTTTAATTATTTATTTTCATTTATTATTAATTATTTATTTATTTTTATTAATTCATTTTTATTTATTTATTTTTTTATTATTTTAATGATTTATTTATTCTAATTTATTTGTTTATTTATTTATTTATTTTTATTTAATTATTTCTTTCTATTTATTTCTTTCCATTTATTTTTATTTCTTTATTTTTTATTTATTTTTTTCATTAATTTTTTTGTTTATTTATTTGTTTATTTATTTAATAATTTTTATTTATTTTTATTTATTTATTTATGTTTATTATTTTTATTTATTTTTATTTATTTATTCTTATTTATTAATTTTTATTTATTTACTTTTATTTATTAATTTTAATTATTTATTTATTTTAATTAATTTATTTGTTTTTATTTATTTTTTTTTTATTTTTTTTTATTAATTTTTAGTATTTTAATTTTTATATTTATTAATTTTAATTAATTATTTATTTTTATTTATTTATATGTTTTTTTTATTTTTTATTTTTATTTATTTGTTTATTTTTTAATTATTTTTATTTTTTATTTTTTATTTATTTTTTTTACTTATTTTTTTATTTTTATTTATTTATGTTTTTATTTTTTTTTTTTTATATTTATTTATTTACTAATTTATTTATTTATTTATTTGTTTTTTTTATTTATTTATTTATTTATATATGTATTTATTTAATTTTATTTATTTATTTATTTACCTTTATATATTTATTTATTTATTTATTTATTTATTTATTTATTTATTTATTTATTTATTTATTTATTTATTTATTTATTTTTTATGTATTTATTTTTTCTATTTATTTTTTATTTATTTATTTATTTATTATTACTTATTTATTTATTTATTTATTTATTTATTTTCATTTATTTATTTAATTTTATTTATTTTTTATATTTGTATTTTAATATTTTATTTTTATATATATATTTATGTATTTTTATTTATTTATTTTTACTTATTTCTTTTTTTATTAATTTTTATTTATTTATTTATTTTTTATTTATTTATGTTTATTTATTTATTTATTTTTATTTTTTTTTTTTCATTTCTTTATATACTTTATTTATTTCTGTTTATTTAATTACTTGTATTCATTTATTTTAATTTTTTTCGTTTATTTTTATTTATTTATTTTTATGTATTCAATTATTTTTATTTATTTATTTATTTTATTTTCATAATTTTTTTTATTTATTATTTATTTTTATTTATTTATTATTTTTATGAATTCAATTGTTTTTATTTACTTATTTATTTTAATTTTCATAATTTTTTTTATCTTTTATTTATTTCTATTTATTTATTTATTTTTATTTATTTATGAATTTTTATTTATTTTTATTTATTCATTTTTTATTTATCTATTTTTATTTATTTTTATGTATTCATTTATTTTTATTTTTTTTATTTATATATTTCCAGTTATTTTAGTTTATTTATTTTTATTTATTCATTTTTATTTATATTTATTTCTTTTTTTATTTATTCATCTTTATTTATATATTTTAATTTATTTTTATTTATTTATTTATTTAATTATTTATTTATTTATTTATTTTATTTATTTGTTTATTTATTTATTTATTTATTTTAATTTCTTTTTGTTTATATATTTATTTATTTTTATTTTTTATTAATATTTATTTCTTTATTTATGTATTTTCATTTATTTTCAATTGTTTATTTATTAATTTTTATTTATTTGTTTTTATTCATTTATTTTTATTTATTTATTTATTTTTAATTATTTATTTATATTAATTTATTTTTCTTTATTTATTTACTTTTATTTATTTATTTGTTTTTATTTATTTATGTATTTTTTTATTTATTTATTTTCATTTATTTTCAATTATTTATTTATAATTTTTTTTATTTAATTTCATTTACTTTTACTTATTTATTTTTTGTTTGTTTATTTTTATTTATTTATTTATTTTTATTTATTTATTTGTTTTTATTTATTTTTTCTTTATTAATTTTTATTTATTTACTTTTATTTATTAAATTTTAATTTATTTTTTTTATTTCTTTTTATTTATTTATTTTCGTTTCCTTTCATTTATTTATTTTCGTTTCCTTTCAGTTATTTATTTATTTATTTTTATTTATTTAATTTCATTTATTTTTAGTTGTTTACTTTTTTATTTACTTATTGGTTTTTACTTATTTATTTATTTTTATTTTTTTTTTTTTTTATTTTTTATTTATTTATTTTTATTTTTGTTTATTTATTTATTTATTTTCACGTTTTTTATTTATTAAATTATTTAACTTTATTTATTTCTATATTTTTATTTATTTATTTATTTTCATTTATAGGTTATTTTGATTTATTTATTTATTTTTGTATTAATATATTCTTTTTTATTTTTATTTATTTATTGATTTTTATTCTTTTATTTATTTTTTTTATTTGTTTATTTTTTATTTATTCATTTTTTATTAAATTTTTACATTTATTTATTTTTACTTATTATTTAATTTTTATTTATTTATTATTATTTATTTATTTATGTTTATATTTTTATTTATGTTTATGTATTCATTTATTTTCATTTATTTATTTATTTAATTTTATTTATTTATTTCTATTTATTTATTTTTATTTATTTATTTTCAGTTATTTAGTTTCATTTTTTATTTATTTATTTATTTGCTTATTAATTTTTTTTATTAATTTATTCTTTTTTATTTATCTATTTTTTATTAATTTATTTTCATTTATTTATATTTATTTTTTTTTTTATTTATTCATTTTTATTTATTTATTTATTTTTATTTCTTTATTTATTTTTATTTATTTATTTATTTTTAATTCATTTTTTCATTTATTTTTATTTATTTATATTTATTCTTTTATTTTTATGTATTTACTTATTTCTAATCAATTATTTATTTTTATTTATTCATTTATTTATTTATTTATATTTATATATATATTTAATTATTTTTATTCGTCTTTATTTACTTTTGTATTTATTTTTATTTATTTTTATTTATTTATTTTTTGTTTATTTTCCATTTATTTATTTTTATTTATTATATTTATTTTACTTTTTTATTTAATTATTTTCAATTTATTTATTTTTATTTATTTTTATTTATTTACTTTTATTTATTACTTTTCATTTATTTTTATTTGTTTTATTTATTTTCAGTTATTTATTTATTTTTATTCATTTATTTATTTTTATTTATTTATTATTTTATTTTTATTTATTTATGAATTTTTTTAAGTATTTACTTTTTCATATTCATGTATTTTTATTTATTTTTATTTATTTATATATTTGTATTTATTTATTTTAATTTATTCTCATTTATTTATTTATTTTTATTTATTTATGTATTTTTGTTTGCATTTTAATTTTTTATTATTATTTATTTATTTATTTATTTTTTATGTATCTATTTATTTTTATTTTTTATTTTTATTTATTTACTTTTATTTATTTATTTATTTTTATTTTTTTTGCTATTTGTTTATTTTTATTAATTTTTTAATTTCCTGTTATTTATTTATTTATATTTATTTATTTATTTATTTATTTTTATTTATTCATTTATATTTATTTATTTATTTATTTATTTATTTATTTTCATATATTTTTATTTATCTATTTATTTATCTTTGTTTATTCATTTATTTATTTATATTACTTTATTTATTTTCATATATTTATTTATTTTTGTATTTATTTTTTTATTAATTTTTTCTATTTTTTTCATTTATTTATTTTATTTTATTTATTTTTTTATTATTTATTTGTTTTTATTTTTATTTTTTATTTATTCATTTATCTTTTTTGTTTATTTATTTGTTTATTTATTTATATATTTATTTTTTATTTATTTATTTATTATAATTTATTTATTTATTTTTATTTATTCATTTAAATTATTTTCATTCATTTATTTTTTATTTATTTATTATTTATTTATTTATTTATTTTTATTTATTCCTTTCATTCTTTCATTTATAATTTATTTATTTTTATTTATTTCTATTTATTTGTTTTATTTATTTATACATTTTTATTTATTTATTTATTTATTTATTTATTTTTAATTATTTATTTATTTTTGTATATTTATTAATTTTCATTTAGTTTTTTTTATTTTTATTAATTAATTTTATAGTTATTTATTATTATTTATTTTTTTATTTACTTAGTATTATTTATTTATTTATTTTCATTTATTTATTTATTTATTTATTTATTTTTAATTATTTATTGTAATTTATTTATTTTATTTTTATATATTTTTATTTATTTATTTATTTTTTTTTTTATTTTTATTCATTAATTTTTTTAATTTTTTAATTTAATTTTCATATTTATTTATATATTTTTATATATTTTCATTTATTTTCATTTATTAATGTTTTTATTAATTTTTTTTACTTTTTTATTTTTATTAATTTTTTTTTTTTTAAACATTTATTTATTTATTTTTATTTATTTTTAGATATTTAATTATTTGTTTTTATCTACTTATTTTTATTTATTTATTTTCATTTATATTTATTTATTTATTTATTTTTTCATTTATATTTATTTATTAATTTTTTCATTTATTCATTTGTATTTACTTATTTCTCTTTATTTATAGTGATTTATATATTTTTTTTTTATTTCTTTTCATTTATTTATTTATTTATTTTTATTTATTTATTTTTTTATTTATTTATTTTTTTCTTTATTTATTTTTATTTATTTTATTTATTTATTTACTTTCATATATTTTTAATTATTTATTTATTTATCTTTGTTTATTCATCTACTTATTTACATTTCTGTATTTATTTTCTTATATTTATTTATTTATATATATTTATTTATTTATTTGTTTATTTATTTATTATAAATTAATTATTTATTTTTATTTATTCATTTCAATTATTTTCATTTATTTATTTACTTATTTATTTATTTATTATATTTTTTTTATCTATTTTTATTTATTCATTTACATTATTTTCATTTATTTATTTATTTATTTATTCCTTTAATTTTTTTCATTTATAATTTATTTATTTTTATTTATTTATTTTTTCATTTATTTATATATATTTATTAATTTTTATTTATTTATATTAATTTTTTTATTAATTTAGTTATTTTTTTATTTATTTATTTTTATTTATTTATTAATTTTTATTTATTTTTATTAATTTTTATTTATTTATAGTTATTTATTTTTTATTTATTTATTATTAATTATTTATTTATTCTTATTCATTTATTTATTTTTAATTATTTATAATAATTTATTTATTTTTTTTTATTCATTTTTCTTTTTTTTCTATTTATTTTTATTTATTTATTTTCAGTTTTTTTTTCATTTATCTATTTTAAGTTCTTTATTTATAGTTATTTTTTTTTTATTTTTAGTTATTTTTTAATTTATTTATATTTATTTATTTGCATTTATTTTTATATTTATTTATTTATTTTTTCATTTATTTATTTATTTTTATTTATTTATTTTTTATATTTTTTATATTTATTTATTTATTTTTTATTTACTTTCATTTATTTTCATTTATTTATTATTTTTATTCATTTTTTTACTTATTTATTTTTATTTATTTTTTATTTATTTTTAAACATTTATATATTTATTTTAATTTTTATATTTATTTTTATTTATTTTTAGATATTTAATGATTTTTTATCTAATTATTTTTATTTATTTATTTATTTATTTTTATTTATATTTTTTTATTTATTTTTATTCATTTATTCATTTGTATTTATTTATTTCTCTTTATTTATTTTTAGTTATATATTTATTTATTTTATTTATTTCTTTTCATTTATTTATTTATTTATTTTCAATTACTTTTATTCATTTATTTTCATTTATTTTTTTTTTTTTTTTTTTTTTTTTTACTTATTTACTTATTTTTATTTATTTATGTTTTATTGTATTTTTTTGTTTATTTATATTTATTTTTTTATTTATTTATTTATTTATTTATTTATTTATTTATTTATTTATTTATTTATTAATTTATTTATTTATTTATTTATTTATGTATTTATTTATTTTTATTTATTTATTTATTTACCTTGATATATTTATTTATTAATTTTTTTTATTTATTTATTAATTTATTTTTTATGTATTTATTTGTTCTATTTTTTTATTATTATTTATTTATTTATTTATTATTATTAATTATTTATTTTTATTTATTTATTTATTTATTTTCATTTATTTTCATTTTTTATTTAATTTTATTCATTTTTTTATATTTGTATTTTTATATTTTTTTTTATATATATACATTTATGTATTTTTATTTATTTATTTTTATTTATTTCTTTTTTTATTAATTTTTATTTATTTATTTATTTGTTATTTATTTATGTTTATTTATTTATTTATTTTATTTTTTTTATTTTTATTTCTTTATATATTTTATTTATTTCTATTTATTTAATTACTTGGATTCATTTATTTTAATTTTTTTCGTTTATTTTTATTTATTTATTTTCATGTATTCAATTATTTTTATTTATTTATTTTTATTTATTTATTTATTTTTATGAATTCAATTGTTTTTATTTACATATTTATTTTAATTTTCATAATTTTGTTTATTTTTTATTTATTTCTATTTATTTATTTATTTTTATTTATTTATGTTTTTTATTTATTTATTTTTTTTTTTTTTTTATTTAGTTTTTATTTATCTATTTTTATTTATTTTTATGTATTCATTTATTTTTATTTTTATTTATATATTTCCAGTTATTTTAATTTATTTATTTTTATCTATTTATTTTTATTTATATTTATTTCTTTTTTATTTATTCATCTTTATTATATATTTTAATTTATTTTTATTTATTTATTTATTTAATTATTTATTTATTTACTTATTTTATTTATTTACTTATTTATTTTAATTTCTTTTTGTTTATATATTTATTTATTTTTATTTTTATTAATATTTATTTCTTTATTTATTTATTTTCATTTATTTTTATTTATTTATTTTATTTTTTATTTTTTTATTTAATTATTTTATTTATTTATTTATTTTTATTTGTTCATTTATTCATTTTTATTTATTTGTTTTATTTATTCTTATTTATTTATTTATTTTTAATTATTTATTTAGATTAATTTATTTTTTTTATTTATTTACTTTTATTTATTTATTTGTTTTTATTTATTTATGTATTTTTTTATTTTATTTATTTATTTTCATTTATTTTCAATTATTTATTTATCAATTTTTTTATTCAATTTCATTTACTTTTATTTATTTTTTTTTATTTTTTTTTATTTATTTATTTGTTTTTATTTATTTTTTCTTTATTAATTTTTATTTATTTACTTTAATTTATTTATTCTAATTCATTTTTTTATTTCTTTCTATTTATTTATTTTCGTTTCCTTTCATTTATTTATTTATTTAATTCCGTTTATTTTTAGTTATTTACTTTTTTATTTACTTATTGGTTTTTACTTATTTATTTATTTTTATTTTTTTATTTATTTATTTTTTAATTATTTATTTTTATTTTAGTTTTTTTATTTATTTATTTATTTTCATTTATATGTTATTTTGATTTATTTATTTATTTTTCTATTAATATATTCTTTTTTATTTTTAATTATTTATTGATTTTTATTCTTTTATTTATTTTTTTAAATTTGTTTATTTTTTATTTATTTATTTTTTATTCATTATTTGTATTTATTTATTTATTTATTTTTGCTTATTATTTAATTTTTATTTATTTATTATTATTTATTTATTTATTTATTTTTACTTATTATTTAATTTTTATTTATTTATTATTATTTATTTATTTATGTTTACATATTTATTTATTTTTATGTATTCATTTATTTTCATTTATTTATTTATTTAATTTTATTTATTTATTTCTTTTAATTTATTTTTAGTTATTTAGTTTCATTTTTTTTATTTATTTATTTATTAATTTTTTTAATTAATTTATTCTTTTTATTTATCTATTTATATCAATTTATTTTCATTTATTTATATTTATTTTTTTTTTATTTATTCACTTTTATT
>JANJGK010001978.1:55000-65000 GCA_039081455.1 Macrobrachium rosenbergii | reverse complement strand
TTAATTTATTTTTAGATATTTAATTATTTATTTTTATCTACTTATTTTTATTTATTTATTTTCATTTAAATGTATTTATTTATTTTTTCATTTATATTTATTTATTTATTTTGTCATTTATTCACTTTTATTTACTTATTTCTCTTTATTTATTTTATTTATATGTTTATTTTTTATTATTTCTTTTCATTTATTTATTTATTAATTTTTATTTATTTATTTTTTATTTATTTATTTTTATTTCTTTATTTATTTATTTATTTATTTATTTATTTTCATATTTTTTTAATTATTTATTTATTTATCTTTGTTTATTCATTTATTTATTTATATTTCTTTATTTATTTTCATATATTTATTTATTTTTTTATTTATTTTTTATTTAATTTTTTTGTATTTTTACTCATTTATTTATTTTATTTATTTATTTATTTATTTATTTTTAATTATTTATTTATTCTTTATTTTTATTTTTTATTTATTCATTTATATTTATTTATTTATTTATTTATTTATTTATTTATATATATATTTATTATTTATTTATTTATTTATTATAATTTAATTATTTATTTTGATTTATTCATTTCAATTATTTTCATTTATTTATTTTTTTATTTATTATATTTTTTATCTATTTTTATTTATTCATTTCAAATATTTTAATTTATTTATTTATTTATTTATTTATTTATTTATTTATTTATTTATTTCCTTATTTATTTATTCCTTTCATTTTTTCATTTATAATTTATTTATTTTTTTCATTTATTTATATATTTTTATTAATTTTTATTTATTTCTATTAATTTTTTTATTAATTTATTTATTTTGAATTATTTATTTATTTTTATTTATTTATTAATTTTTATATATTTTTATTAATTAATTTTTATTTATTTATTATTATTTATTTTTTTATTTATTTATTATTAATTATTTTTTATTTTTATTCATTTATTTATTTTTAATTATTTATTATAATTTATATTTTTATTTTTATTTATTTTTATTTATTTATCTATTTATTTTTATTGATTTATTTTCAGTTATTTTTTCATTTATCTATTTTAGTTCTTTATTTATAGTTATTTTTTTATTTATTAAATAATTTATTTTTTTATTTATTTATATTTATTTATTTACATTTATTTTTATATTTATTTATTTATTTATTTCCTTTATTTATTTATTTTTAATTTTTTTATTTTTCTTATTTTTTTATATTTATTTATTTATTTTTTATTTATTTTCATTTATTTATTATTTTTATTAATTTTTTTACATATTTATTTTTATTTATTTTTTATTTATTTTTAAGCATTTATTTATTTATTTTAATTTTTATATTTATTTTTATTTATTTTTAGATATTTAATTATTTTTTTATCTACTTATTTTTATTTATTTATTAATTTTCATTTATATTTTTTTATATTTTTATTCATTTATTCATTTGTATTTATTTATTTATTTTTATTTATTTTTATTTATATATTTATTTATTTTTATTTATTTCTTTTCATTGATTTATTTTTATTTATTTATTTTCAATTACTTTTATTTGTTTATTTTCATTTATTTTTTATTTATTTATATTTATTTATTTATTTTTTTTTATTTAATTGTTTTAATTTATATATATATATATATATATATTTTTATTTATTCATTTATTTTCTTTATTTTTCATTTATTTTTATATTTTTATTTAATTATTTATTTTTATTTATTTATTTTTTATTTTTCATTTTCATTAATTTATTCGTTTTTTATTTATTTTCATTTATTTACTTATTTATTTTTATATATATTCATTTATTTTTATTTATTTATTTTTTAATTTTTACTTATTTATCCATATATTATTCCATTATTTACTTTTTATTTATATTCATTTTTTTTTATTTATTTATTTATTTATTTGTATTTATTTAATTTCACTTATTTATTTATTTATTTATTTATTCTTTTATTTATTTTTTTATTTATTTATTTTTATTTATTTTCACTTATTTATTATTTTATTTATTAATTTTTATTTACTTATTTTTTATTTATTTATTTTCATTTATTTTTATTTATTAATTTTTATTTACTTATTTGTTTTTATTTATTTATGTTCATTTATTTTTATTTATTAATTTTTATTTACTTATTTGTTTTTATTTATTTATTTTCATTTATTTTTATTTATTAATTTTTATTTACTTTTATTAAATTATTTAGTTCTATTTTCTTTAATATTTTTATTAATTTATTTATATTTTTTCATTTTGATTTATTTATGTTTTATTTTTAAATATTTATTCCTTTATATTTATTTATTTACTTATTTTTATTATTTTATCTATTTATTTTTATATAATTATTTATTTTTATTTATTTATTTTCATTTATATTTATTTACTTATTTATTTTTTTTATTTTGAATTATTTATTTATTTATTTTCATTTATTTTTTATGTTTATTTATTTATTTATTTTTATTTATTTTTTTTATTTCATTTCTCTTATTTATGTATTTATTTATTTATTTATTTTTATTTATTCAATTATGATATTCATTATTATTTATTTAATTATTATTTATTTTTTTTATTTTCACCTATTTTCATTTATTTATTTTCTTATTTTTATTTATTTATTTTCTTATATTTTTATTTATTTATTTTTATTTATGCATTTTTTAAATTTACTTTTATTTATTTGTTTTTATTTATTTATTCATTTTCATTTTTTTTTATATTTTTCATTTTTATTTATTTATTTAGTTTTATTTTTTTATTTTTTTATTTTCTTCTTTATTTTTATTTGTTTATGTTTTTCATTTATTTTTTTATTTTTATTTATTTAATTATTTATTTATTTATCTATTTTCATTTATTTTTATTTATTTATTTATTTATCTTTATTTATTTATTTTTATTTATTAATTTTTTTCGTTTATTTATATATTTTTATTTGTATATTTATTTTTTATAATTTTTTTATTTATTTCTTTATTTCTATTTTTTTTTATTTATATTTTTTAATTATTGATTGTTATTTATTCAATTATTTATTTTTATTTATTTATTTTTATTTATATTTATTTATTTATTTATTATTTATTGCTTTATTTTTATTTATTTATTTTCATATATTTATTTATTTAGTTATTTTTATATATTTATTTATTTCTATATATTTCTATTTATTTAATTATTTTTATTTATTTTTATTTATTTTTATTTATTTATATTTATATTTTTATTTTAATTATTTTCCTTATTTATTTTTTTAATTATTTATTTATATTTATTTATTTATTTTCATTTATTTATTTATTTTTATTGATTTTCACTTATTTGTTTATTTATTTTTATTAATTTATTTATTTTTATTTATTTATTTTCATTTATTTTTAATTATTTATTTATATTTATTAATTTATTTTTATTTATTTATTTTTATTTATTTATATTTTGTTTTTCTTTATTTATTTTCATTTATTATTTTATTTTGTTATTTATTTTAATTTATTTATTTTCATTTATTTTTATTTCTTTATTTATTTTTATTTATTAATTTATTTATTTTTGTTTATTTATTTATATTTATTTATTTATTAATTTTATTTATTTTCATTTATTCATTTATTTATTTTTATTTATTTATTTTCATTTATTTTCATTTATCTATTTATGTATTTTTGTTTATTTATTTTTATTTATTTTTATTTTTTTATTTATTTATTTTCTTGTATTTACTTTTATTTATTTATGTTTATTTATTTTCATTTATTTTTATTTATTTATATTTATCTATTTATTTTCATTTATTTACTTTTATTTATTTATTTTTATTAATTTATTTATATTTATTTATTTAATTGTTTTTGTATATTTATTTATTTTTTTTTTACTATTTATTTTCTTTATTTATTTTTATTTTTTTTATTTATTTTTTATTTTTTTATTTTATTTATTTATTATTTTATTTATTTTTAAATATTTATATACTTATTTATTTATCTTTATTTATTTATTTACTTATTTCTTTATTTTTATTTGCTTATTTATTTCTCTTTTTATTAATTTTTTTTCATTTCTTTATTTATTTTTTTATGTTTATATTTTTTATTAATATATTTTCTTATTTATATTTCTTTATAATTTATTTTTGTTTATTTATTTATTTTTATTTATTTTTTATTAATTCTTACTTATTTATTATAATTTATTTATATATTTTATTTTATTTTCATTTAATTATTTCTTTTTATTTAATTATTTATTTTCATTTATTTTTTTTCATCTATTTTTAATTATATATTTATTTTTATTTATTTTTATTTACATATTTATTAATTATTATTTATTTATTTTTATTAATTTTTTTTTTGTATTTATTTATTTATTATTTATTTTAAATTTTTATTTATTTTTTTTTATTTTTTTTTATTTATTTAATTTCATTTATTTTACACTTTTCTTTATTTTTTATTTTTATTTATTTATTTATTTGTTTAATTATTTTAACACTTTTTTATTTGTTTTTATTTATTTATTTATTTTTATTAATATGTTTTTATTTGTTTATTTTTATTGATATTTATAGTTTTTTACTATTTCATTTCTATTTATTTATTTATTTGTTTTTTATATTTATTTATTTATTTTTATATAATTATTTATTTTTATTTTTATTTTCATTTATTTTTATTTATTAATATATCTCTTTTGGGTTTTTATTGGTATTTATTTAATAATTTTCATTTAGTTTTATTTATTTATTTATTTATTTTTATTATTATATATATTTTTATTGATTATTTTTTATTTATTTACATTATTTAGTCATATATTTTTTTTTACTTATTTATTTTTTATCTATTTATTTTTATTTATTTATTTTCATTAATTTATTTATTTGTTTTATTTATTTATTTTCATTTATTTTTATTTATTTATTTATTTTTATTTAATTATTTTTATTCATTTACTTTTATTCATTTATTTTTATTTATTATTTTTTTATTTAATTGTTTTATTTATTTATTTATTTTTATTTATTTATTTATTTATTTTTTATTGATTTTTATTCATTTATGTATTTTATTCATTTTTTTATTTACTTATTTTTTTTATTTATTTTTATTTATAATTTTTTTATTTTTTTTTTTATTTATCTATTTATTTATATATTTATTTATTTATTTATTTATTTATTTATTTATCTATATTTATTTATTTATTTATCTTAATTTTTTCTTTTATTTATTTTTAATGTATTTATTTTTTCTATTTATTCATTTTTATTTATTTATTTATTTATGTTTATTTATTTATTTTCTTTCATTTTCATTTAATTATTTATTTTTATTTATTTTTATATATTTTAATTTATTTTTATTTGTTTTTATATATAAATTTATTATTTTTAACTATTTATTTCTTTTTATTTATTTTTATTTATATTTATGTATTTATTTATTTATTTTTATTTATTTTTATTTATTTATTTTCTTCTATTTTTGTTTATTTATTTATTTTTTATTTATTTTTTTATTATGTTTATTTATTTATTTATTTTTTATTTATTTTATTTTTATTTATTTATTTTCTTTTATTTTTGTTTATTTATTTTATAATATACATATTTTTTTTCTTTATTTTATTTATTTTTTTTTATTTATTTATTTAACTTTATTTAATTATTTTCATTTATTTTAGGTGATTTTTATTTATAAATTTTTATTTATTATTTTTTTTTTATATTTAAATTTTTATTTTTATAATTTTTGTTTATTGTTTTATTTATTTTTCTTTATTTATTTATTTATTTTTATTTACTTATTTATTTTTATTTATATATTTCCGTTTATATATTTTCTGTTTATCTATTTTTATTTATTTACTTATTTTAATCTTTTTTTATTTCCTGTTATTTTAATTTATTTATTATTATTTATTTATATTTATTTATTTATTTGTTTGTTTTTAATTATCTTTATTTCTTTTATTTTTTTATTTATATATTTTAATTTATTTTTATTTATTTATTTATTTTATTTATTTATTTATTTTTTTTATTTAAATTCATTTATTTTTATTTATTATTCATTTATTTTTATTTATTTATTTTTTTATTTGTTTATTTTTATTTATTTATTCATTTATTTATTTATTATTTATTTTTCTTTTTTATTTATTTATTTTGTTTTCTTTATTTACTTTTTATTTATTTTTTATTAATTGTTATTTATTTATTTTCATTTATTTATTTATCAATTTTTATTTATTTAATTTCATTTATTGTTATTTATTTATTTTTATATATTTATTTATTTTTATTTATTCATTTATTTATTTATTTATTTGTTTCTATTTATTTTTTCTTTATTTATTAACATTTATTTATTTACTTTTATTTATTTATTTATTTTTATTTAATTTTGTATTTTTTATTTTTTTATTTTCATTTACTTGCATTTATTTATTTATTTATTTATTTTTTATTTAATTTAATTTATTTTTATTTATTTATTTTTTATTTGTTTTTATTTATTTATTTATTCTTATTTTTTAATTATTTATTTTTTATTTATTTATTGTTATTTTTTTAATTTATTTATTTATTTATTTATTTTTTTTTATTTATTTATTTATTTATTTTCATTTTTTTATTTGTTAATTTATTTAACTTTATTTATTTAGTTATTTTTATTTATCTATTTATTTTCATTCATTTATTTATTTTCATTTATTTATTTATTTTTTATCAATATACTACTTTTTTATTTTTATTTAATTATTTATTTTTATTCATTTACTTTTTTTATCTATTCTTTATTTATTATTGTTTATTTATTTATTTCTATTTATTTATTTTTTTTATTTATTTAATTATTTTTATTTATTATTATTATTTATTTATGTATTTATTTTTATGTATTGATCTATTTAATGTTTAAATTTATTTTCGTTTATTTATCTATTTATTATTATTATTTATCTATTTGATTATTTCTATTTATTCGTTTTAATTTATTTGTTTACTTTTATTTTTTATTTATTTTTTATTTATTTATTTATTTATTTATTTATATAATTTAATTTATTAATTTATTCTTTTATTTATTATTATTTATTATTTTTATTCATTTATTTTTATTTCGTTATTTTTTTTATCTATTTTCATTTATTTTTTTATTCATTTATTTTCATTAATATTTATTCATTTAAATTTATTCATTTATTTTTTTATATTTACTTATTCCTAATTATTTATTTAGATTTATTTATTTATTTATTTATTTATTTATTTATTTATTTATTTATTTTTAATTTTTTTTTATTTTTTTATTATTATTTATTTATTAATTTTTTTTTTATTTTCCATTTATTTATTTTCATTTATTTATTTATTTTTATTTATTTATTTATTTTTATTTACTCTTTTTTATTTATTTTTATTTATTAAATTTTTTTATTTGTCTAGTTATTTTTATTTAAGTACTTATTTGTATTTTTTACGTGTATTTTTTAATTATTTTTATTTATTTTTATTTTTTTTATTTTGATTTATTCTCATTTATTTATTTAATAATTTTAATTTATTTAAGTATTTTCAGTATTTTTTTATTTATTAAATTTTTATTTATCTATTTTTCATTATTTATTTTCGGTTTTTTTATTTATTTGTTTATTTATATTTAATTTATTTATCTATTCTTATTTATTTATTTATTTATTTTTATTTATTTATTTATTGTTATTAATTGAATTATTTTAATTACCTATTTATTTATTTTTAATTTATTTATTTTTATTTGTTTATTTATTTTTATTAATTATTATTTTAATTAGCTATTTATTTATTTTTTATTTATTTATTTTTATTTATTTATTTATTTAAATTTTTTATTTGTCCTTTTTTATTTTTTTATTTTTATTTTTTCATTTATTTTTATTAATTTATTTATTTATTTTTATTTATTTATTTTCATTTATTTTTATTTATTTATTTTATTATTTATTTATTATTATTTATTTATTATTATTTATTTATTTTAATTTATTTCTTATATTTATTTATTTATTTATTTTCATTTATTTATTTTTATATTTTTTTATTCATTTTTTTATTTAATTTTTTTATTCGTTATTTTTATTTATTCTTTTATTTTTATTTATATATATTTATTTATTTTTTATTTATTTATTTACTATTTATTTATTTTTGTTGATTTATTTATTTTTTTTTATTGATTTTATTTATTTCGTTATTTTGACATATTTTTATTTATTTATTTATTTATCTTTATTTATTTATTTATCTTTATTTATTTATTTATTTATTTATTTATATTTCTTTATTTATTTCCATTTATTTTTTTTATTTTTACTCTTTATTTATTTATATTTATTTATTTATTTTTAATCATTTATTTATTTATTTATTTATTTATTTATTTATTTATTTATTTATTTATTTATTTATTTATTCATTTATTTATTTATTTTTATTTATTTATTTATTTATTTTTATTTATTTATTCATTTTCATTTATTTATATTTATTAATTTATTTTTATTTATTTTTATTTATTCATTTATTTATTTTACTTATCTATTTATTTAATTATTTATTCATTTATTTATTTATTTATATCTATTTATTTATTTATTTATTATTTATATTTATTTATTTATTTTCTTTTTTTTCAATTATTTATTTATTTTTTATTTATTTATATAATTTCATTTATATTTATTTATTTATTAATTTTTTTATTTTTATTTTTATATATTTTTATTTATTTATATATTTTCTTTTATATTTATTTATTTTTATATATTTATATTTATCTTTTTAATTTTTATAAGTATATATTTGTTCATTTTTATTTATTTGTTTTTATTTATTTATTTTTATTTATTTTTTTATTTTTATTTATTTATTCTCTTTTATTTTTATTTTTTTATTTATTTCTTTTATTTCTTTCTTTTTATTTTTATTTATTTTTCTTTATTTACTTATTTCTTTTATTTTTTTATTTTTATTTATTTATTTATTTATTTTGATTTATTTATTTTCTTTTATTATTGTTTATATATTTTTTTATTTACTTATTTTTACTTGTTTCTTTATTTTTCTTTATTTTTATTTTTTTATTTACTTTTATTTATTTATTTTACTTTATTTTTTTTATTTTTATTTATTTATTTTTATTAATTCATTTGTTTTATTTATTTTTTAATTTTTATTTTTATAATTTGTGTTTATTATTTTATTGATTTTTATTTATTTATTTATTTATTTTCATTTATTTATTTTTTTAATTTTTTATTTTATTTATGTATTTTCGTTTATATATTTTCTATTTATCTATTTTTATTTATTTTTTATTTATTTATTTAATTTCATTTTTTATTTATTTATTTCCTGTCATTTTAATCTATTTATTATTATTTATTGATTTTTATTAATTTATTTATTTATTAATTTTTATTTATCTTTATTTCTTTTTTATTTATTTTTATTCACATATTTTAATTTATTTTCATTTATTTATTTATTTATTTTATTTTTTCATTTTTATTTTTTATTTAATTTCATTTATTTTTATTTATTATTAATTTATTTTTATCTATTTATTTATATTTATCTATTTTTTTTTATTTTCATTTATTTTTTATTTTTTTGTATATTTTTTATTTCTTTATTTTTATTTATTTATTTATTTTTATTTCTTTATTGTTTATTTATTTTTTTCCTATTTATTTATTCCTTTTTTCTTTTTTATTTATTCTTTTATTTATTTATTTTTATTTATTTACTTATTTTTATTTATTCTTTTATTTATTGTTATTTATTTATTTTCATTTATTTTCATTTATTTATTTATAAATTTTTATTTATTTAATTTCATTTATTGTTATTTATTTATTTTTATAAATTTATTTATTTTTATTTATTCATTTATTTATTTGTTTCTATTTATTTTTTTTTA
>JANJGK010001978.1:45000-50000 GCA_039081455.1 Macrobrachium rosenbergii | reverse complement strand
ATTTATTGGTTTTATTTATTTATTTATTTTAATTCATTTATTTATTTTTATTCATTTATTTTTTATCAATATATTAATTTTTAAATTTTTATTTATTTATTTATTTTTATGTATTTATTTATTTATTTTTATTTTTTACTGTTATTTATTTATATTTATTTATTTATTTATTTCCATGTATTTATTTATTTATATGTCTAAATTTATTTTCCCTTATTTATTTATTTATTTATTTATTTCTTTATTTGTTTATTTATTTATTATTACTTATTTATTTATTTATATCTATTTATTTATTTTTATTAATTTAGTTTTATTTTATTTATTTATTTATTTGTTTAAATTTATTTATTAATTATATTTTTTATATTTATTTTTATTTATTTGTTTTCATTTATTTATATTTATTATTCTTTATTTGTTTTTATTTATTTATTTATTTTTATTTCGTTATTTATTTTTATTCATTTTCATTTATTTATTTATTTTTATTCATTTATTTTCATTAAATTTTATTTATTTATATTTATTCATTTATTTTTTTATATATACTTATTCCTAATTATTTATTTTTTTTATTTATTTTTTTCCATTTATTTATTTTTATTTATTTTTATTTATTTATTTATTCTTATTTATTTTTATTTATTTATTAATCTTTATTTATTTTTTTATCCATTTTTTGTTTATTTATTTATTTACTTATTTATTTATTTTTATTTATTTATTGTTTTTATATTTATTTATTTATTTTTATTTAAGTATTTATTTTTATATTTTTTATTCTTTTTAATATATTCTCACTTATTTATTTAATAATTTTTATTTATTTATGTATTTCTATTGGTTTTTAATTTTTTATTTTTGTATATCTATTTTTCATTATTTCTTTGTTTATTTTTATTTAATTTATTTATCTATTCTTATTTATTTATTTATTTTTATTTATTTATTTATTTATTTTCATTAAATGAATTATTTTAATTACCTATTTATTATTATTTATTTATTTATTTTTATTTTTTTATTTGTTTATTTTTTTATTTTTTATTTTTCTACTTATTTTTTCTTTTATTTTCATTCATTTATTTATTTATTTTTATTTATTTATTTTCAATAATTTTTATTTATTTATTTTTTTTTATTTATTTTTTTTTATTTATTTATTTCTATTTATTTTTTATATTTGTTTTTTTTTTTTTTTTTTATTCATTTTTTATTTACTTTTATTTCTTTATTTTTTTAATTTTTATTTATTTTTCTATATTTATTTATATTTATTTATTTTTTTATTTATTTATTTTCATTGATTTATTTATTTTTATTTTTTTTTATACATTGGTTTTATTTATTTATTTATTTTCAAATATTTTTTATTTATTTATTTCTCATTATTTATTTATTTATTTATTTATTTATATTTATTTATCTTATTTTATTTATTTATATTTATTCTTTTCATTAATTTTCATTTATTTATTTTTTTATTTTTATTTATTTATTTATTTTCATTTATTTATATTTATTAATTTATTTTCATTGATTTATTTATTTTTTTCTTTTCTTTATTTATTTATTATTATACTTTTTTATTTTTATTTATTTATTTTCTTGTATTTTTATTTATTTCTTTTGATTTATTTATTTATTTATTTATTTATTTGTTTTTTTATTTATGTTTATTTATTTTCGTTTTTTTATTTATTAATTTTTAATTATTTGTTTATTTTTATTTATTTATATATTTTCATTTATATTTATTTATTTATTTATTTATTTATTTTTATATATTTTTATTTATTTTTATCAATTTATATTTATGTATATATTTATTAATTTTTATTTATTTATTTATATTTTTTTTATTTTTATTTATTTATTTATCTATTCATTCGTTTTATTTATCTTTATTTATTTATTATTTTTATTTATTTATTTTTGTTTTTTATCTATTTTTCTTAATTTTTTTTATTTATTTACTTTTATTTATTTATTTTCATATATTTTTGTTTATTTCTCATTTATTTTTATTTATTCATTTCTTATTTATTTTTTATTTTTATTTTTACAACTTTTGTTTATTTTCATTTATTTTGATTTATTTATTTGTTTTCAATTTATCTATTTTTATTTTTTGTATTTAATTATATATTTTTCCTTTTTTTATTTATTTATTTCCTGTTATTTTAATTCATTTATTATTATTTATTAATTTTTATTTTTTAATTACTTATTTTTATTCATCTTTTTTACTTTTTTAGTTATTTTTATTCATATATTTTAAAATATTTTTATTTATTTATTTATTTATTTATTTTATTTTTAAGCCTTTATTTATTTATTTATTTACATTTATTTTTTTAATAATTTAATTATTTTTATTTAATTATTTAATTATTTATTTATATTTATCTATTTTTTATTCATTTACTTTCATTTATTTTTATTTATTTATTTATTTTTGTATTTATTTATTTTTTATTTTATTTGTTTATTATTATTATTTATTTATTTATTTTTTTGTTTTATTTATTTATTTTTTATTTATTTATTTTATTTATTTATTTATTTTTATTTACTTATATTAATTTATTTTTCTCGATCTTTTATTTTTATTTATTTATTTTCATTTATTTATTTTTCAATTTTTATTTATTTAATTTCATTTATTATTATTTATTTATTTTTATTTAATCGTTTGTTTTCATTTATTTATTTGTTTTTATATATTTTTTCTTTATTTATTAATATTTATTTGTTTACTTTATTTATTTATTATTTTGTATTTTTTTTTTATCTATTTTAGTTCTTTTTATTTATTTATTTTCATTTACTTTCATTTATTTATTTATTTATTTTTTATTTATTTATTTTTATTTTTATTTATTTATTTCTTTAATTATTTTTCTACTTATTTCTTTATTTTCATTTTTTTATTTATTAATTTATTTAACTTTATTTACTTATTTATTTTTATTTATTTATTTTCATTCATTTATTTTTATTTTTTTTTTGTTATCAATATATTCATTTATTTATTTTTATTTATTAATTTATTTTTATTCATTTATTTTTTTTTCATTTATTTATTTTTTTTTCTTTATTAATTTATTTAACTTTATTTATTTAGTTATTTTTATTTATTTATTTATTTTCATTTATTTATTTATTTTTTATCAATATATTATTTTTTTATTTTTATTTATTTATTTATTTTTATTCATTTATTTATTTTTCTTAATTTATCTATTCATTATTTATTATTATTTATTTATTTATTTCTAGTTATTTATTTTTTTTATTTACTTAATTATTTTTATTTATTATTATTATTTATTTATTTTTATTTATTTATTTATTTTTATATATTGATTTATTTTTATTTTTAAATTTATTTTCATATATTTATCTATTTATTATTATTATTTATCTATTTATTTATTTCTATTTATTCATTTTTATTTATTTGTTTAGTTTTCTTTTTATTTATTTTTTATTTATTTATTTATTTATTTATTTATTTATTTATATAATTTAATTTATTAATTTATTCTTTTTTATTTATTATTATTTATTATTTTTATTCATTTATTTTTATTTCGTTATTTTTTTTATTTTTTTCATTTATTTTTTTTATTCATTTATTTTCATTAATATTTATTCATTTATATTTATTCATTTATTTTTTTATATTTACTTATTCCTAATAATTTATTTATATTTATTTATTTATTTATTTATTTATTTATTTATTTATTCATTTTTATTTATTTATTTTTATTTATTTATTTATTTATTTATTTATTTATTTTATTTTCCATTTATTTATTTTCATTTATTTTTATTTATTTATTTATTTTTATTTATTTTTATTTATTTATTTATTTTTATTTACTCTTATTTATTTATTTTTATTTATTCATTTTTTTTATTTATCTAGTAATTTTTATTTAAGTACTTGTTTGAATTTTTTCGTGTATTTTTTAATTGTTTTTATTTATTTTTATTTTTTTTCATTTTGATTTATTCTCATTTATTTATTTAATAATTTTTATTTATTTATGTATTTTTAGTATTTTTTATTTATTAAATTTTTATATATCTATTTTTCATTATTTATTTTCGTTTTTTTTATTTATTTGTTTATTTTTATTTAATTTATTTATCTATTCTTATTTATTTATTTATTTATTTATTTATTTATTTTTATTTATTTATTTTTATTAATTGAATTATTTTAATTATCTATTTATTTATTATTTATTTATTTATTTTTATTTGTTTATTTATATTTATTAATTGAATGATTTTAATTACCTATTTATTTATTTTTGATTTATTTATTTTTTTTATTTATTTATTTTAAATTTTATTTGTCTTTTTTTATTTTTTATTTTTGTTTTTTCATTTATTTTGATTCATTTATTTATTTATTTTTATTTATTTATTTTCATTTATTTTTATTTATTTATTTTATTATTTATTTATTATTATTTATTTATTTTAATTTATTTCTTATATTTATTTATTTATTTATTTTCATTTAATTATTTTTATATTTTTTTATTCATTTTTTTATTTAATTTTTTATTCATTATTTTTATTTATTCTTTTATTTATATATATATATATATTTATTTTTTATTTATTTTTATATTATTTATTTATTTTTGTTGATTTATTTATTTTTTTTATTTATTGATTTTATTTATTTCGTTATTTTGACATATTTTTATTTATTTATTTATTTATCTTTATTTATTTATTTATTTATTTACATTTCTTTATTTATTTTCATTTATTTTTTTTTATTTTTACTCTTGTATTTATTTATTTATATTTATTTATTTATTTTTTTTTATTTTTTTTTTTATTTATTTATTTATTTTTATTTATTTATTAATTTTCATTTATTTATATTTATTAGTTTATCTTGATTTATTTTTATTTATTTATTTATTTATTTATTTTATTTATCTATTTATTTATTTATTTATTTA